>JAASAY010000183.1:0-52842 GCA_014822085.1 Fusarium stilboides
TGCGGGACACACTAAGGGGGCGAGTTTCCAGCAGCCCTCAGTGGTCTTAGAGCTTCATTCAGTGGTCCCAGCAGTGCATTTCACGAGCTGCAGTGGTCCAGCGGCCCGGGCCAACAGGCGGACTCCCTCCTCTCCCAGTGACCGGTCGCCCAGTGCAGGAACGTCCCGTCGAGTCCTTCCGTTCTCAGTGGGGATTGGTGGTTTGGCACTGGAGCACTGACGCAACCTCAAGCAGGGGGGGGGCCATTGTTTCATTCCTTTGAGTGCTAAATCTGGATCTTTAGCTGCCAAGTCGCTGGTTTTTCTGCTTACATGCTCATGGAATCCCATGCAATGCAATGATGGACGAGAGCCGTGGCACAAACACCAAAGTCTCAGTCTCACGAGGGGCAATGAGCGGATAGGATCTCGCTGGGACGGTCCGAAGAGGGCGCTTCCATGTGCGTAAGGGACATAAAGTTCTTTAATGGCAACCCTTGGAAAATCTGGGTTGTCCCGTCTTGACTATTCTATTGGGCGGAGCTAGACGTCTCAGTTAGAGCCAAAAACTCGAGGCGTTTCCTCATACTGTGAGACAGTGTCATCGATGTGAGGCCTTGAATGGATGAATGAAGGGATGCTTGAACTTGGTGGATACTATGCGCAGCATTCGAGGCCAGACTGGCTCGCATTGGAATAGCAACCCTGGTTTTTTCTATTTTTTTCCTTTCTTCCTTTTCCTTTGCATTCACAACATTCACTGCCGAAGGAAAAATGCAAGGATCATAGCCTGGCTTGGAGCGCAACAGGACTGGAAGAAACAAACTGCCCCGCCCTCGGATCGTTGCGCGTCGGTGATGCAAGACTCAGCACCAAAGCCCAGGATTAATGGCTGGCTGAATCAATGCTCATATGGAATCGCACACATTCATTGGTAGGATTCAATCCTGTCAAACCGCGTGCCATCCAACAGTCCCCGTCAATCACTTGTCCTCAACTCTTCCTTTCTCCCTTCTCACTGTGACGCTCAAATCGCAGCTCTCAAACGTCAACTGCGGCGCTTTCCAAAGCACCACCACCATCTTTGCATGTCTCGGGGACGAATCCGCCGCCTCGGAGGCGTAACCCTACCGGCTTTAGAGCAAGGCCACTAAGACGAAAAAAACAATGGCAACCTTGGGCACCTGCAAGCCAGCATAAGTGGTGTCTTTCTGCAACCACTCACGACTCAAGGCGCCTCTCCCACTCGGTTCTTTCACAACCCTCACGGCCCTCTTTTCACCTGCGTTTGCATGCTCGTGAACCGAATCAGAATGCTTTGCTGCAAGTCGTGCAAAGCGGAGCAATTACCTGCCATGATTTCCTTCCTATGCCTTATCAAGACTGAGATAGGCAGGTCCATAATGGTCTGATATCAATTGATTGCAGCTAGTATAGATCGCTAATGATCACTTTACCTTGTTTTGCATTTTACATAGGCTAATCCCAGCCTTACATCCCAACAAGAGTCGACTGGTAGATAGCATGAATTTAGAGGCGTCTCCCGGTGATGTTTTAGTGGTGCAGGACTTAGCAACCAGTTGCGACACGATTTGAGACATTCAGTAGGCGATGGCCTCCGACGTCTCAGATTCAGCCCTGCAGCGCATACTTAGCACGTTGATAAGCCCTCCACCCATCAGGATTTCAGTCTGTGTGTTATCACGAGGGGCTATCAGTCCCTGACTACTTGTGAGTTCCTGGGTCCCTGCATCTGGTGTATCGTTTTCTGGAACCCGTCAACGAAACTTTCTAGTCCCCCACTTTCCTAAGCGCTTTGCCGAATTGTGGTGTTAGAAGGGCGAAACACTACCGACTGGTTGAACACTATCACGGGTCCGAGACATTATCAGAATGCATTATGAAGTGATTTGTCATAGATCCGCGATTATTACTGCAGGATGTGTTTGATGTCCAGTGACTTCCTAGCCGTTTCGAGACCTTAGCATCATAGCTACTTGTTACCCTATAGCCATACTTGGTTCGTCGGTTGACGCATTACTAGGGAGGCAACATCGGCAGCGTGACTTGCAATGATCAATGTCTTCTTTATCGTAAAGCTCGCGGTGACTGGGATGTTTCTCTCGGGTCAGGTAGGATAAAGTCAAGTTGGTATAGCCACAGAAAATGGACGCAGAGAGCAGGTGTGTGGAGAGATAAAGCTGTACACAGAGAGCTGCCCTTTAGTGTAACCCATATTCTTTCGATCCCCCTCTGTTAGAGGGACATGTGTCGCTTGGAAACAATTTGTGTCTCCTTCATGAACCAATGAGGGGAGGGATACACCACGACAGTCACCATAGTGCTTGGAGAATGAGCATTCATCAAGACAAAATTCAACTGAAATAGCAGAGATGAGTGAGTTCTTAGCCAGCCTTTTTACGTCAGACAGGACTTTATACCTACCTAGTAGGTATTGAGAGGTAGTGAGATAGTCTCATCTTATCAAGGTGCTCTGCCCACGTCACGTGCTTGAATGATAGGAAAGCTTCACCAGGTTTGCCCTTCCACTTCGTGGTTGTCCAAACAACATTGACGAAAATGAAAATTTCTGAATGTAAATCACCACCTTACCCGAATTGTATCAACCCCTGCTTTCGAGCTCCTAGGCCATCTGCTATCCCAGAGGCTCGAGCGTCATGGCAAGGCCCCGAGAGGCTCAATTCGACAATACCCACCGACTCAAGCGACTCGAACTGGGGCAGCTCGATAAGCTCAGAGTGCAGGCAGAATGGGATGACTTCTGGGCGGGCTCGGTCAGTGGTCATGCAGACCAGTCCAGCATTCGACCCAAGCTCCCGCGATAAGGAGCAGCAGCCAGAAAAAAGTTCCTGCAAGATCTCGAGATGCGGAGGGCGATTGCTCATGTGGCCACCCACTTGTGTTTCTCGTCACTGCATCTCCTAACGATGGGCCCATTATCTTGAGAATCGCTCGAGAGTCGATTTAAGTGGTTATTCAGCCTGATCTGGTTGACTTGGGGTGCGGGGAACAGAGTGCCTAGATCACCACAGAGATACGAATCGCTGTCGAATTCGTATGGCAGCCTTGTTAATTCCCTCATGTTGGGTATCGTGCCTTGTCCAGGCCAGTCCTGGCCGTACCCGCAGAATGTCGACTGGCCGATGTCACCTGAACGAGGGCTAGATGGATAACATGCATTGTGTGGCGTTTGCAGGCCAAAGGTGATGTCAATGTCACCATTTGGCGACGGATTTCTCCATGGGCCGTTTCTCACAATGAGTTTGAATGCATGGTTGCGAGTCCGAACGGAGAGGCTTGCGCGATATATTTATCAACGTCGCCGACTTGGCTCGCTGCAAGCTGACTGGCAGAGGGAGCCCGACGCTAGTAGCTGAGGCTGATGACGAGGCTGTGGCTGTGAAGCTCAGCCAGCTAGAGCAAGCCACAGGACCCTACCATAGTAGGTCCCAGTGGGACGGGTGTCAACTTAACTCTGCGCAACGTTACCATGAACGATTTGCACCGGCTTCTAGATTGCCCACCCCTGTCATGGAATTGAAAGTTTACGAGCCGGTGGTAGTCGGATTATCTTTCACATTGGACCAAAGACACTGAGAGCAAAAGAAAGGGTGTGATGCGACGTATACAAATGAGCAAGATCGAATTGACATACGAATGGAGATGACCATGCGACAGCGCTCAAGAGAGGAAGGGTACAGAAAAGGAACGAAGAGGGTTGTTGATGAACGATCACTTACCCATTGAGTCACTCAGCGGGTCGCCGTATTCCTGGATTCCTGTTTTGCATGATAGCAAAAACTGAGGTCTCGAGACTCCGAACTCCAGACTCCAGACTCCAGAATCACCCCATCCTAGTCATGGCCTGTGAAGATCTATTTGGAGAAACCGAGAAACCAAAATTGGAGTACGAGATCTAGATGCTTACTCACGATGAAGTCATCGGTGACTGGAGGCCGTTGAAACATTCCAGTTATTTCGGTCGTTTCTACCAGCAATCCGGGGATCTGCTTGCTGAGGCTCAGTCAGAGAGCGGCTCCATCTCGGTGATGAGCGTGGCCGCCCGGCAACCCCGGCACCGGGCACAGGGCACATGGCGGACCGCTAGGTCGGGCAGAGAACGCCATTTTCCAAGAATAGCCCCTGTCAACTCTTCGATGGCAGCCTTACACCACTGGAAGACCGA
This sequence comes from Fusarium stilboides, assembly GCA_014822085.1. Lineage (NCBI taxonomy): Eukaryota > Fungi > Ascomycota > Sordariomycetes > Hypocreales > Nectriaceae > Fusarium > Fusarium stilboides. Next base: position 4,187 of record JAASAY010000183.1, read on the forward strand.
CGTTACGTCTTCGTGGACAACTGTTAGTTTAAGCTTTTCCACGAGATCGAATCGTTGCATGCTGACATAGCCACACATGCGCATAGGGTTCGATTTTGTCATCCAATCCCTGGCTTTTCAGTCTCCAGCCATGTACGAATTCCTCAGCAGGGGTATTCTGCCAACTTTTTGATCAGAGAAACAGCGAGGTTTTTGAAATTGCAAGCTTTTTGGCTACCGCCGTGGGGCTTCTGCAAAGATTTGCTTTAGGCTCTACCATAAAGTACTAGTAGGTGCATTGTGGGCATGGCAAGGCCCGCTGCATGTTGGCGATAACGGGGCCAAGCAAGTAACATTGCTCTTTTGGGTTGATGTTCCTAATTGGGACATGGTGGGAGTGTCGTGACTGGTCGCCATCAGCTGTCATCAATACGGAGATCTAGGGTCTTGGCACCGGACAACCCACACCTCGTATCCATATCGCCATTTCAACAGCCACTTCGCAATGGGCCGCCATGGGCTTATCAGCCCTGGCAAACTAGTCGGCCGCCATTGGACTGGAATAGAATCGAATTGACGAAGAATTAGTCGGCTCCGCTCTATCTCGCTTACCTACTCAACAAATTAGGCCGCCAGGTCTTTGAGATATAAGAAATGCTCTGCCTCGCCTTCAGCCCCTTCTCTCATCATCTTATACACCATCGTCTTTCGTTCAAAGATTAGCTCTGTCGATCAATATACACTGACAAAGTACATTCGTTAATACAAACACTCAACCACAACAACAATCAACATTATGCGAACTTCAGGAATCATCATCGCCGCTGCGGCTGCTGTTGCCAACGCTCACTACGACGAGGTGAGTTCTCACCAAGAGTTTCGACTTTCAACTTATACTGACATGTATTATCTAGCCCGTCGTTTATGGCACTCCCTCTGCCCAAACAAGCTCTCACGTTGGCTTCACCACTGTCTACACTCAGCCCGGCAACGTGACCCAGCCTACTCATCCTACTCCTACTGAGTACACCACCAGCACTGTCTACACCACCAAGACATACACCATCACACAGTGCCCTCCTACTGTCGTCAACTGCCCAGTTGGCCATGTCACCACCGAGACCATTGCTGTTTCCACTACCGTCTGCCCTGTCACCGAGGTTCACACTGAGCCTGCTCACCACGAGCCTTCCAAGCCTCACGAGCCTACCTATCCCAACCCCACCGAGCCTTCCAAGCCTCATGAGCCCGTGCCTAACCACCCCGGCGGCGATGTTATCACCAAGACTCAGACCTACGCCTACCCTCATCCTACCAACCCTGGCCAGAGTGTGACCAAGACCATCACTTACACCGTCCCCAACAACCACGGCCACAACGCTACTGCTGTCAACCCTCCTCCTCACACCTACTACCCTGTTCCCACTGGCGGTGCTCACGTCCACCCCAACGGTACTGCCCCTGGCTACCCCGGTAACCAGGGATCTCACGGTGGAAAGACTCCTCAGGGTGGTGAGAGCGGCAACGACGACGGCACCGACAGCGGCAACGGAAACGGCAGCGGTAACAGCAATGGCAACGGTAACGGCAACGGCAACAGTGGTAGTGAGGGCAGCAACGGTGGTAACAGCGGCTCCGAGTCTGAGGACCACTCGCCTTCCAGCACTAATGCTCCCGAGGCCGTCACGGCTGGTGCTGGCATGAACAGCGTCACCGGTCTCCTCGCCATAGTTGGTTTCGCCGCCGCCTACCTCATCTAAGATGGGCCCTTTCCGGTCTGTTGACCACCCAGCACCTTTTCAAAACTTCTTACGATCCTTACACGATGCATGAAAGCATAGCACTTGGGCATGATTTGATTTTGTTTGCGAAAGCGAACGGCGTTTAGAAACAGGGGTTTATTTTTACCGCTGCGGGTACCAAAGTGATTGGACCGAGCGATGTGGGATGGGGGATGCATATATGAGATCCGAAAGCGAGATGATATTACATGCGCACGACTTATATACTAATTTCTACACTTAATACTAGCGACCATTCATTTAGACTAGACTTTGATTCACATTCTACCTTTATAAAGGTGCACTTTAAAAATATAGACGGTTGCTAAAAATAATTTGCTCTCTTATCTCTCTCTTTCTCTACCCCGTGTTATATGTTTCGTTCTGTAGTTCCTGAAACTTAAATCCTTCTGACAGGTCCACTTAAACTTCATCTTGTTGCAAAGCAACTCGCTGTCCCGTTGTCCCGTTGTCCCTGCTTCCAACTCCAATTGGTATAATACACAAGTCATGAATCAAGAAAACCTTAACGCCCTGTCTTGCATAAACAATTGAAAACCCAAGCCTGTGGCACATCTTGCTCCTTTTCGCACTCGCTCACATAGCTTAAATAAAGTGCATATCGAAACTGGGCCTCCCTCAACTCTTCCTCTCCTATCTTTCTTCCTATTCCGGTCTGCAAACTATTGACATCCAACTTGTCTCTATTTGCACCCATCTCCACGGCCCATGACTCCCCGCGTAGGCCAGCCCACAGCGCCATGAGGAATGCATCGTCAATGGGTAGATTTGCCGGTACGCTGCATCTAGGGGACCATATGGATGGTCGGCGACGGCGACGCTCTGGGTCTCGTGAGATGATCAAGAGAGTGCTCTGCGCAACTACAGGATTGAGGAAGGAGACGAGTGCTTCAAAGGTGCGCTTTGCGAGAATTGAGTTGAAGGTCCTCGAGGTAAGGCGGACCTGCTTGACAGCTGGGACTGGGAGGTGGTCAAGAATCTGGTAGAGGATCTCTGTGGGAAGTGTATCCATTGTGTTGGTTGTGATGTCAGATCAACGTGTTGTTGTGAGCGTGCAAGACGACCAATTGTTAGAGGTCCAAGTCTGTATATCATGCAGGGTACAGTTCAGAAGTAAACGAGGAGGAATAAATGAGAAACAAAGATATAAGCGACGATTTTCTTGCATGAGTTTATATCTTACTGTACTTGTGACCAACATAATACCGAACGGATGTCTTAATCATTCCCATAAACCCCTAGTCCACAGAGGTTCTCATGTGAGCAATAACCAACAAGGCTATCGCATACCCACCAATTGAGTCAGGCATAGACGAATCAATTGGCTAAAAGTCCCTTGTTGTCCTCACTATGATTTACTTCTTCCTCGCAAGGTAGCCTCCTTCCTCGTATGGTACGTAGAAATCCGGGCGGAGCACGTAAGCGGCCAAGATATGACTGTGCTTTTAGTCTCGCGGGGAAGATCAAAACCCCCGATTTTACCTTTGGCAGTGGCCCAGTGGGGTCTAACTTGGAGACCCATACGAACATAACCAACAAACATAACCAACAAATACATATATAGGTAAGCATATAACGGATAAAGATGTTAGAGTCTTTTCAGCCTCAATCAGAGCGAGACTCAGTGCACCATCTATATACAAACATAACCAACATACATGCAAAGCATACCGAGTAGAGGCGTAAGGTTCCTTTCAGCAAAGACCCTGGCCCACGATAGCCAGCGGGGGTAATAAACAGGAAATGAATTTAATCATTTTATATTGACTATGTCTTGAACTAATCAATGGCTTCGATGCTAAGCTTCAGATAGTATTTTCTCCTCCGACCGTCTCATCTTGCCACCACTCCTTCATCAGCCGTAATCTCTCCGTCCTCTCCCTAGCCATCTTCCTCCCCTCCTCCGTCTTCATCATTCCTTCAAGCAACAGCAACTTATCGTCAAAGTGCTCCATGGTATTCTCCAGCGTGCGTCCCTTGGCGCCTCCAAAAGCAAAAGTTCTCGCAATGCCTACCGCTCCGATGGCATCCAGTCGATCGGCGTCCTGCACGACAGCCAGCTCCGGATACTTCTCCACGAGGGCCCGTGTGTGCGCCGGGTCCTTGACTTCGGACGAGTAGCTCACGCCGAGACAGATGGCCTGGACGGTATCGGCGAGGTCCTGTGGGGCGCCGAAGGAGACAAGGACGGAAGAGATCATGCAGGATGGGTCCTCGCCGGGACGGAGGTACTTCTTGTCGCCAACGTCGTGGAGCAGTGCGGACAACGTAACGAGGGGGCGGCTGGTTGAGGGCGTGTGAGATTGGATGTGGTGAGAGAGGCGGAGGACACGCTGGATGTGGTTGAAGTCGTGTGAGGCGTCGTAGTTGGACATGTACTTCTCAACGTAAGCCGTCACTTTGCTGACGAGGGCATCGTCTACTTTGAAGTTGTCGGTGGTCATGGTGCGGTGAAACCTTTGGCCCGAGAGTAACAGCTTTGGTTGATGATGGTAAGTTCTGAAGCACGACGAAGCAAAGGTCTTTGTCAAGAGATATCTCATGACAAGGCAAAGGTTTGGTTGAGAGGATGTCTTAAGTAAGTGACGGTGAAGGCTTAGATGAAGACACTAAAAATTCTATAACGTGAAAATTCGGCGTGTCAAGTATCTGGGTTTGTAATCAACAATCCTTCGCCTTTTCAGCTGAAATCGTGAATAATAAACTAATTACTGCGTCCCCGCAAACATGAGCCTCAAATAGGCAGGTCAAGTATGTTTGTTGCTGGTTTAGTGGCTGTAAGACGCGACGTAAAACGCGTCCATGAATGAAGGATCTAGTAACACGACGGGTACCCACGTGACAGGTATCCATCTCACCCTGGGCTACCATGACATTGTCTACCAGTTATAAGCAAGCAAGGATTTAAATTGATTGAGCATAATACTATATATATGTCAGTTTCAGCATGTTTTCAAATAACACCACAGTCCCTCCTATGTATTGCTTTGACTCTTCAAAGACATAGACTGGTGTAAGCTTATACGGTCATTATCAATAGATAAACTACCAGTATTGAGGAACAAACAAAAAAAGAAAATCTCAGCACTACTGAACCATGCTTTGAGAAGCCTCATAACTAATCTCTATTGCTGGATTGCCACTCAAAGAAAGAGCCGTGTTGTTCTTCATCGCTGTTGCACAGCACAGTGACAGTGAGTGATTGGAATACTCCTCTTCGTACATCTCACCGCAAAGACTCTCCAATGCAGTCCCAAAAGCGCACAGCATGCAGGACAGCCCCGAGTTCTACCTTCATCAAGTGACTAGTAGCCTCTGTGGGAAGGTCGTATACCACCTTAACAGTATCAATAGAGGTGATAGCCACCCCAGCCTCGCTGCTCAACAAACATCCCTACATTGATGCAACCATGCAGCATCAGTAAAGTCACGCAACGATATCAAAGTCCCTCAAGCGGAGATCTTTTCCTTTGAGTCCTACAGGATCGTACAATTCCCCTCATTTACAAGCAGTCATCACAGATAGGCACGCACACACAGAGCGGTGGGCTGAGTGCGAGTGTGACGGACCTCACATACCCGCCGGAGCTAAAAGCCATCGCATGCATACAGACGGATGACGGAGGGACGATGCTACCGATGCTAGGCCCGGAAGGTAGATGTTCTCGGACACACGCGGACGGGCCGCAGAGGGGAAGATGGAGACGATGTGTGTAGACCCATTGTGCTTATCGAATGGAGATCTGGTGATATCAAGTGTACGTACAATGGCTTGTGAGTCTAGGACTTTTTACCTTAATGTTATCCGTAGCTACTTGCTATCAGAGATTTTTCTCTGCATACAAATGAGGAGCCTTTCAGGGATGTTAACGGAGGTGGCTGGCTAAGGGAATACAAACGAGGCCTCGATATGTATGTACCTTGTATGGATCTGTAGGGGACACCGCCAATCCCGCATGTCTCTCGCCTAGGCACTTTGTAAGCGTAGCAGACATGATAATCCACCCTCAATTACTATTTGACTTGCATTTGCAGTGTGATATACAGTATATTACCGCCAATACGACAACGACGGAGCACATGGTTCCGCCATGACTCTGAATAAATCAGTCTTGTGAGCCAACTCCTGACTCGTCCGATTCCTCTCGCCGGTTGCATGAACTCGAGGGTTGCACTACAGTTCGCCCGACTACAGAGTGGCCCAATAACGGACAGAGGTGTCAAAGCGGTGCAGTGCAAGGCAAAGGCAGAACATCACGGCAGATGCGCGATGCGATGCGATGCGATGCGATGGAAAAGCCTAGACCGTGCATGATCCATAGATTTCATGTGCGTTTTTGCATTGATCTACTGTGCTGAGGCCATGAGAGTCGACAAATCCGGTGCGCAGACCGTACATGAAATGACACTGTCTTTGCATGGCTGAAATGCATGTGGTTGAGGTGAGATGTGGTTGACGACGTCCATGTTGAGCATGTCATTGGTCAGCCTGCAGCGTGATGAAAGAAAAAGCCTAGCGGTGTCACGGACCAATAGCGGCAACGGAATAGACGCTCGACAGGCTCCCTCTTTGGGCCTGTTTAGCGGTAGAAGGGATCTTATTGGTACAGTGTTTCTCGCTGTGATCCCCCGCTCTTTGGGGCTGCTTCTAATTTTGCAGCATTGGATCCACATTTTGATGCACGCACTTTCTTGATCCACATTTTGCTTAACCGCCCACGCTTGTCCTTCCAAGGAACCGTGTGATGGGATGGGATGGGATGGGCCGAGTGATAGACGACGACATGAACTCGGCATTTCCTTGTCTGCAGCGTGTGATTGGCCGTTTAGTTTGATTTACTGTGAAAAGACTTGTTTTCTTGTGTATTGTATTGTGTAATTCCCAAGGCAACCGCATGTACAGTACGTAGTGTAGTGTAGTGTAGTGTAGGTTCATGGATGTTGACATCCACATCCTCATCCTCATGGCCGCTATACACGGCCGCTTCTTATAATAAGGACCAACACCCGCCGCCCCCAACTCCCTTTTTCTCTTTCTTCTTCAGCAAGTCTTTTCAACCGCAAATCCGTCTTTTGTTTTTGGGTCTCTTCCCCTTTCCCCCTTTGTGCTTTTCGTTTGTTCCGTGGAGCCGGTCTCTACTATTATCCTTCTAATTTCGTTGTCTCTAATCTCTATCAACTCAATACGCACTCAACAAAGTTGCTGGCCAGCTTTAGAGACAATAACTCGTTTTACCATCTGTTTTTTCGAACTATCACTGCCGTTTATAATCGTCTAATCACAGAAATCCCGGATTTCACTTGCTCGCGCCAACAATCAATATTGCAATCTTCAGTTTTCAAATCTGCATTATCACCAAACAACATAAAATAAATTCAAGCACATAATCAAGGCAATCAATATGTCGTCTGTTCAACTCTCTTTCTCTCTCCGCGTCTCCGCTGGCGTCAAGACTGTTCATCTCCTCGGCTCCTGGGACGGTTATGTCGGTCAACTCCCTCTCTCCAAGGACAAGACCTCGTCAAAGTCCGGCTCTTGGAAGGGCACATTCCGATTCCAGAACTCAACTCTTGAGGCTGGCCAACGATACTGGTACTACTACATCATTGATGGCTACCACGTTGCCCACAACCCCAGCGTCGACTCAACTGTTGAGCCCACCACTGGCCGCGAGCTGAACATTCTCGATGTCCCCGTCGACTCTCACAAGTCTTCATCGCACCGCTCCTCGTCTTCCAAGTCTTCCTCCAAGTCTTCTTCTTCTTCCAAGTCCTCATCCAAGTCGTCTTCTTCCTCTCACAAGTCATCGTCGCACAAGTCTTCCTCCAGCAGCAAGAGCTCTTCGCGCCACTCTTCCAAGGACAAGGAGTCTCGCTCCTCGCGCCACAGCTCTAAGCTCTCAGTAGACATCCCCAAGGGCCGCCCACTGTCAATCTCCCAGATCCAGGCCCCCAAGCCCATGTCTCCTCATGCGACCAAGCACATCTTGGATGCCTCCTACTACGACAACGAGGAACTCGAGGAGCTCGCCGACCGCTTCGGCAGCGCCAACATCGAGGACCACCAGTACATCACCGACTTCAGCTCGTCGCCAATTTCTTCCAGCGGTTCTTCTCTGTCTTACCGCTCCGACAGCTCTTCACCCAACTCGTCCCTCTCTGGCTACAGCACTCCTGGATCCGACGTCAGCACTTGCACCTGCGAGCGCTACGGTATCACTCGCAAGGGCGACCGTGTCAAGCTCGACTGCGGCGGATCTCGCTGTGGTTATGATGATGACAGCGACTGCTCCAGCGGCAGCGAGGACGAGGACGAGTACGAGTATGAAGCCTCCGTCTCGCGCACCAGCTCTCGCCGCCACGGTGTCGTCGCATAAATGCGGCAATGCCTGGCGAGTTCTTTGGCAAGAGGTTGGGAGAACCTTCAGCCGTTCATTCCTTGAATCGAGCATCCCCTGGCAGCACACCAGCGCCGGGATGACTCGACACATGTTGTTGTGGTAATATCAGCAATCATTTTCATGTTCGACCTACGTCACGTTCTCTGACGCGGATGGCACGCCGAGCTGGTCTCGAACGTCTCATCGCGCTGATGCGTTGATAGTAGCTAGGTCGATGCTGCGACCCTGCCGCGCAGCCACGATGGGCATATATCGTGGCTGCGCAGGCATAATTCTTTTTCCTCACTCTGTTGGTTCTTGAGTGAGCTGGGAGACCTCGAATGAGGTCGTCCCAGAAGTTACAATGTCAATATACTTGAGAATCTCATCTGCTCTGATGATGAGATGCCATCTCTTGCAGTCAATTTCTGGATGTGGTTGAAGACCTGGCGATGGATGAAGGTCTAAGCTAGCCATACGAAGTATGAGGTGGATGATGATGGGCAGTCATGAGCAACGATTAATGAATAAAATAGCTTAGCTGTCTTAGAGTAGATGACGATTGAATCTATTCATGAAATGAAATGAACCTCTCTCGAAGCAATTGAAGTGATAAATGTGTCTTTTTTTACTGCTTCGGTGTTTCGGTCTAATGTTACAACCCACTGTATTTATACTTTAAACCAAGGGCCACAGGACGTTAGACAGGACCCTTCAGGAGGCGGGGATTTTATGGCGGGGTAGGTAACTAATCGATTGAGGCGGTAGCATTTAACTACCTCCTTACCTTACCTCACTTATCGTCTACACCGTACTTACAACGTCGTTCTGCATACAACAACGCATTGAATTTCCTTGGTTCATGAAAAGTCGAACCATAGGTCTTCAGTAAACCAGTTTCAAGTCGAAGCGATCGCATTACATCTGCAGCGCCCTTCTTCGCATCATATCTTGACGTCTTGAGCTCTAGCTCTCACACCTCCGAGCTCAACTTCCAACCTCACCCAACCGCAATCATGGCCGACGAACAGATCATCCTCCCCATCATCGACTCCCACATTCACCTCTACCCAGCCTCCGAAACCGAATCACTCAACTGGTGGACTCCTGATAACCCTATCGGCGGCCAGCATTCTCTCGAGCAATACCGCGAAGCCACCTCGTCAGCCCCGTCTCTCCTTGGTTTCGTCTTCGTCGAGACGGACCGCAAGAACGATGTTGAATCCGGCGCCGCAGATGGATCTGGATGGGAGGCACCTCTAGCCGAGGTCTCGTGGCTCAAGCGCATTGCGCTCGGCCAGCCGCGCGATGGCGAAGGCCACACGGCCGACGATGCAAAGCTGTGTCTGGGTATTGTACCTTGGGCACCGCTACCAAGTGGTCCCGAGGTCCTGGAGCGCTATCTAGATCGCGTCAAGGAGGAGGCTGGTGATGCATGGCCCAAGATCAAGGGGTTCCGCTATCTGCTACAGGACAAGCCGCACGGCACCATGCTAGACGAGAAGTTCATTGAGAGCGTCAAGCTGCTCGGCCGTCGTGGGTTTACTTTTGACGTCGGTGTCGATCAGCATCGACGCGGCAAGAAGCAGCTTGATGAAGTGATTGAGTTTGTCGATCGTATCTATGATGGTGTTCCAGAGGAGGAAAAGGTCACACTGGTGCTGAGTTAGTTTTAACACTCTTTCTCTTTCTTTGACCCTTAAGCTAACAATATCTTCCTTAGACCACCTTTGTAAACCCGACTTCAGCATCTACAACCTTACCTCAGACCCTGGATTCCACGCTTGGCGCACCGCTATCTATGCCCTTAGCAAAGTCCCCAACATCTACATGAAGCTCTCAGGTGGCTTCTCAGAGATGCCCGACTCTCTGCGAAACCAGGACCCCAACCACATCTTCGAGGCCACCCTTGGCTGGCTTGGCATCGTCCTGGCTACCTTTGGCCCCAGTCGCATTATGTATGGGAGCGACTGGCCTGTCTGCACCGTTAACACCAAAGACGGCTGGCCCAAATGGCGCAGCGTTGTCGAGCGCATGTGCTGGATGGCAACGCTAGGGGACGAGGAGCGTGCCATGATCTTTGGTGGCACGGCCAAGAAGGCCTACAAGCTCTAAGTTTGACCATGGCAGATATCATGGATGAAATAGTGTGTATGTTGATGAACGATATTTGAGAGTATGGCATGAAGTCATGTAGTCCAGGATCTTATTTCATCCCGATGTTCATAACTAACGAAAGCTCAGGCGGTAAACACCGTTGATGAGGGACGGACATAAGAGACGAAAGAAATTCTAGTGTAGAATTAATATAAATACCCCTTCAAGTCTGAGAAATGCTAGTAGGCTACCGAGACACCCATTCATCAGCTCGTGGATGGATCAGCATCACATTAATAGACGAATCGAATAAGTATGTTGAAGTATTAACCCAATAGATAACTATCAGGCATATTGTGAAGCAACTCCAGACGCCAGTGAGACATCACCAACAGAAACAAGAATAAACAATACCTCCACGCCGAGCTCGAGGGAGCCCATAGCCTCCCCTGAGCATATGCCTCGCAGAAAAACAAGATTTTCGTCATATAGTTTTGTGTGTCATGAGTTGTAGCGTTCATCTGCCCTTTTGAGGCTCATCACTTCTCCTTCCTTTCTCTCCTCTTCCATCTCACTCAGCTCCACGTCCTCGATAGTTGCCCATCTTCTCGATAGAGCTCATAATACCACTGCGAGCTGCACCACCTGGTCGAGGCAGGCCGCCCGCGCTCTTGGTGCGCTCATGAGGTGCCCGAAGACCTGAGCCAGGGGCTCGTAGTCCAGAAGCACGGTTGACGCTACTCCTAAAGTGATCCGCGCTTCGCTTAGGTGTCTTAGCCTCTGGCTCTCTGTCATGCTGCCTCTCATGCGGGTGGCGGGACGCCGACTGAGGTTGCTGCGGCTGTTGCTGTGGCTTCGGTGTCTGCGAGACGAAGCTTTGCATGCTCATCATCTCCTCGGCAAGCTGCACAAGCTCACCCTTCTCCACACGCTCTTGTTCTAGCATACCGCGAAGCTGCTCATTGTCCAGCTGCACGGTTTGTACAACCGCCTCGAGCCGTTGGATGTCGGCATTGAGTTCCTTGATTGCTGCGCTATCTCGTACTGCTTGGGCCTTGCGCTCATCAGCCTCAGCAGTGTCAGGCTCAACCTTGGTTATGGTTGCGTCTCGGCCAACACGCAAACGCTCATTCTCCTCGGCGAGCTCCTCAATCTTGCTCTCAAGCTCGTGGACACGTTTCTCCCATCGAGATTCGTATGACTTCTTCAAGGCGGTGACCTTAGATTCGTGCTTGCTCTTGTAGAGAGCATGGAGCTCGCGAGCCACGCGCTCAACAGCGATCTCGACTTCGTGGTTGGTGTCGCTCGGGCTCTGGGGCTTCTGGGGTGATGACTTATCGGTATCCTTGCCGGCTCGCATCCCAGCAATCTTACTTTCCGCCTCCTGGTGCAGCATCTCGGCTGCTTCGCGTCGCTTTTCGCTCTCCTCTAACTTCTGCTCCAGCTCTTCCTGTTCTCTTTGACTCACCACAATCTCTTCCTTGACCTTTCGCAAGACACTCTCCATCTCATGTCCACGGTTCTCCCAGCCTTCCTTCTCGGCTGTGAGCTGCTCCTTGGTAATGCGTTCTTCACGGAGCTGCTCCTGAGACTCACCCACGCGCTTCTCTGCATCACCAACTGCAGCCTTGAGAGATTGCACCTCGGCCTCTTTGCCACTCAACGAAGCCTTGAGTGAGCTGATCTCAGACAGAAAGTTTGATTTGAGGGACTCGAGTTCCCGAGGGGTGATGCTAGGGACACTGCGAGGTGTTGGCATTGGAGGAATGTCAAAATCGATGAGGTTGGCAAACCCGCGCGAAGGGGTTGCTGCCACGTTGGGTGCTGTTCGGGATGGTGAAAGGCCGCCCCTGGACGGTGTCTTCTGGGGGAAACGCATCTGCTCTGTAAAGTCTAGCAGGTTCGTTGTGTTTCCTGAATTGTGTCTCGATCTAGGCCGTGGGGTTCGAGATGGCGAAGGTTCGGCTTTGTGGTTTGCGCGAGGGGTGAGAGCCTCCATACTCGACAGTTTAGTAGGACTCTGGCCAAGTTTGGCAAACATGGTCAAGTTTGGCACAGCTGAGAAGGTGCTGAAGGTGCTGACCATGGTATCGTCAGGGCACACAGACTCGTCTACCTCCATCTCCTGAGGGTTGATGTTGACAGTGCCTGTAGAGACGTCCATATCGTTTGGGTCTTCCAAAACGCTCTGCTCATCTTCAAAGATCTCAATGGCACGCTTGAGGCCTTCATTTTGCCGCACAGCGTCCTCCAAGCTCATTGTTCTCTCGTGCGTGGCGCGGGGCGTATCCATCGGGTTGCTGACCTTAACAGGAAACCGTTTCTCGGGAGACACCTTTCTAGGGCTGCGGGCTCCAGGAACCAGTCTTTCTGATGGCCTTCCGTCCCTCGCTTCTTGTTGGTCACTGAGAATCTTGAGCGGTGATAGAGTCACGCCTGAGAGGATTCGGGAGTGTCGTGACTTTGAAGGAGAACGGTTCTCCTGGTCGGAAAAGGTAGTGTCGTTGACAGCCGACACAAAAGGGGAGGACCCCTGAGAGGTTTCGTTCTGGATTTCTGAGGTCACAGACACTGTTCGTACCTCGTAGGTATCGTGCCGCTTGACAGTAGCTGGTGTTTGGATGTTGAGATTCGAATTTTGGGTTGGTGATAGTGGTGTTTCCATTGTGATGTACGCTGATAGCAAAGAAGAAGGCAATCAAAGAAACAATGCGCAGTCAGAAGAAGACGTTGTTGACTTTGTAGTCTGCTCAAGCTATTGTTTAGTGTGTTACTTGGAGAGAACGAAGTCCAACGGTCTGTGGTAACGGACGCTAACACCAAAATACACGGTCGCCCCGGCAACAACGGTGGAACTTTCACGTGATATATCGATCAACAGCATGGCATCAGAAGAGCCAATATTCTATTTACTATTCCAAAGTGCAAAGCATGCATTTAAACTACTAGACTCCAACTACAGTAAAACTTTCCTCAGTGCTTTCTAGTCAATGGTTCAAGACACTCTCACTTTGAACACATTCAGATGTAACACAAATATGCAAATGGGAAAGAACCACAGTTCAGTTGATCCAACTCTCTAATTGTATTGAGTCTCGAAAAAAAAAAACAGCTTTTATTGTTCCCTCATAAAATCGTTACCTAGTAAAGCAACACATTCAAAAACACACCATCTTTGACGCTTTTAAACAAAAGCATACAAGAGTTAAGAAGAGGAGAAGAAGAGAGAAATGTAAGAATGTCGTAAGTCGTTAAGAACCGCTCCCAACCTTTCTGTCCAAGCTGTGTACTCCCAGGTCTGGCAAGATCTGGTAATGCCTTTAGAAAAGTTGGGTCCGCTTCGAAGTCATCATTCCCGCCTGAAGACATTACAGGCAGTGCTGTCCCATCCGTGCACTCATGTCGCCAGCGAAATCCGCCGAAAGGAAAAAAATTGTTGCAGTAATTCTCCTCAGAAATTAAAGCCTCCATGCAGAACGTGGCTCATTAGTCATGTATATCCGTGACAGAGCATGTTAGGTTAACATAGAATCGGAAGTCGTATCGTGGGCTCATCAGCATCATCCTCTTGATCCAAGTAGTTTCCGATGAGGCTTTTTCTGCGAGTACCGGACAAAAGGCATGTAAAATGCTAAAAGGAAATTTTCAAAGAGTGTGTGTTGTTAAGCCGCCTGATAACAAAAATGGGGCTTCAAATATTCGCTCTCGATCCGTCGAGCGAATGCTAGAGCTCGATACCGCCAGTTTCCCCAAGATGAAGCGGCAGGAAGTCAATGGCAAGACTCTAATTACCAAAGGATTGTTGCCTTCGAGGAGCAGCAATAGCAGAGGCAGGTCGAGTCAGACCGTCATACCCAGGAGCAGGGCCATATGAAGGAGAAGCGGCAACAGTAGAGGCGGGTCGAGACAGGTTGTCGTACACAGGGGCAGTAGCATAAGTAGGTGAAGTACCAACACTGGAGTGGTGTCGGCCCATAGCGTCATACTGAGGAGCAGTGACGCTGGCCTCCATGGTCTTGGACCGCTTGAGGTCGAAGTGACCCATGACATCGTGTCCCATATGGCCTGGCCGGGGAATCTCGTCCTCCTCGTCTCGCCCCCGCTTGGGCATGGCAGCTCCATTCATCATATTGTTACCGTATCCAGCACTCAGATTATAATACTGAGGAGGTTCGACGAGACCTTCCATCGTGGTCCTGCGTCGCTTCAGGTCGTAATTGCCCGTGGAATCGTGTCCATTAGGGCTTGACCGGTGTACATCGTCGTCTTCATCACGGCCTCGCTTGAGCGTGCCATCTCCATTCAGGATAGGAGGCTGTTGCGCGTATCCATTTGGCAGTCCAGGAATGTTACTCATGTGATCGTGTCCATTTGGACCTGGTCGTTGTATCTCATTCTCATCATCTCGTCCTCGCTTAAGCAGGCCGGCTCCGTTCATCAAATGAGGTTGGGGAATGTTCGCCAAAGGAGGCTGAGGAGCATATCCATTTGCCATTCCAGGCATGTTTCCCATAGGGTCGTGTCCGTTAGGGCCTGATCGTTGAATCTCGTTCTCGTCATCTCGGCCTCTCTTAAGCATGCCGTTTCCATTAGAAATAGGTGTTTGAGGGCCACTCGTAAGAGGCTGAGGAGTGTATCCATTTTGCAAGCCAGGCATCATTGGGTGGTGCTGGCCAATTGAGGATTGCATCGAAGGTAGACCGCCAGTGTTAGGAGCCGGTGTTCGCATGCCATTTCCTTCGTGTTTTCGGCGCTCAGCCGCGGCCATTACCTGAGTGGTCCTGCTCGAGTTTGTGGGGTGATAGAGAAGTGCGCCAATGTTATGGACGAACAATGGGTACAGGAGCTCTGTTATCTTCTCCTTGTTGGCAAAGTCTAGGGCACGGTCGTAAGGAATCCTGAAATCTTGTGAGCCTACCAATGCCTCGACACCAATTGTGGGAAAATACATACCAGACACCCTTCAAGTGCATGGGGCCAATCTTGACAACATGTCGAACCTTTTCACTTTTTAGAATGCCGTCTCGTCGGCCTCGTGTCATGCCAGCAACGTTTAGCAGCTTGGTACCGTTGATCATGTGGTTATCTATATCGAATTAGCTCGCCGGTACATCTAGCGCTAAAAGAGAGCTTCGCTTCTTACCTTCTCTCCGCGCCACACAAATGCCCCGGGCTTCCACCTGGAAACATAAGCTACCCTCATCTTCCCAGAGAGTGGCTGTGACTCGGGGCTTCATGCCTGGTGGAGGTGCTTGACCTGTTGTGTCGAAGCTGGTGGTGGTGTTGTTATAACCCGGCTGCTGCATGGCTCCTTGGTTGCTCAGCGCTGAAGGCACGGGCAGTACATTCTGAGGCGCGGGCATAGGGTTGGAGACAGCGGGAGGAGCAGCGCCATTTGTAGAGTAGCCATATGGGCTATACTGTTGTTGTTGCTGGTATTGATGCTGAGGGTAATACATCTCTGGTTGGTGGGGATGGCCTTGGTTCATCTCGTAGTGATGCTGGTAGTGGGTTGGAAGAGGAAGGGCTGTTATAGCTGGCGTAACGTTAGAGCGGAACAGTTGGCGAGGGCAAGAAAGCAGTCGTCGAGGTAAAGGATGACTGCGAACTCGAAAGGAAAAAGAGGTGGACGGCAAAGGAAAAGAAAGACCGGCAAGGAAAGAAGAGAGAAAAAAAGAAATAGAAAGAGAAAGAGAGAAGAAAAAAACCAAGAAGGTCAGGATCTTGGTGGTGAGAGGCAGAACGAACAGAAGAGGAACAGAGGAGGCAGGTGAGGTACGTACCTTGGTCTTGTTCTTGTCCAGCACCCGCCCCGCAGGTAGGTCGGGATGGGGATGGGGACTGGGGAGTGTCCATTGAGTGGGAGTGGGATGGAAGAGGGAGTGGGCGAATTGGAAGGGCGTGGGAGGTATCGGTCCAGTTCAAATGGGTCCCCATCGAGGGCGAAGGCGAAGGCGAAGGAGACGAGGAGGAGAGGGGTTTACTATGGTTGGCGAGAGAGGTTGATAGGTTTAGGTCAGAGTCCTTAACGTTGGTTGACGAGCGAGGAGAAAACCAGAGAGAGAAGAAGAGATGGTTGTTTATCATCTCAGCCGAAGGCAAAAAGAAAACGCAAGAGATATGCAGGCATCGAGCGCGCTTTATATAATATTTTCAATTAGACTCTTCAACAACAATTTAATTTCGGCCAAACTTCTGTTCTGAATTTTATCGTGAATGTTTTCTTCAATTCGGTTCATGTGCAAATAGAGCTTGCACACAATATGAGTCGCCTGGGGCGTGGTGGGCCGCGCTTCTGCTGTAGGTACCTCAGAACTTACTGCACAGCGGGCTTCTTTACCTCGATTGATTGGGTTCTCAAACTCTGTTGGATAAGGTAACCGCGCAGGAAAGCCCGAATATCCAAACCTAGAGCCACCTCGTGCGCAGGAACAGCACCAATTCCATTTTAGACACCGTTTCTTTTTCTTGTCATCTCCTATCTTCTGCTTTGTTCTTCATATCATATCCCTCATCTGTCAAGTCTCGGTAGAGAAAACTTACTCACCGTACGGCCGTGGCCGACATCGCCCTGGCGTATGAGGGAGGTGTGTGTTGGCGTGGATCATGAAAAGGGCTAAACTAGGCCTGGCAGTACACGGTACGATACTGTGCTGTGCTTTGGATCAAGCTGAGACTGAGTACCTAGGTACTCGGTTCCGGGGGCTGGATCTTGCCTCTCTGGCCTTTGATGTCTTTCCATGGATGGATCGTTAGATGGAGCCGAGCGCCCAGGATTATGCTTCGAATGTTTCTTCCTCATCGTCCATATCAAAAGAAACACAACACTCCACAGTCGGGTGCGCACTGGTCACTCTCCTGTCAACGCACAACAGAGCCAGGGACCATCCAGCTCGCAGCCCGCACACAAACTCGGTGGATGAAGGACTCTCTGTAGGGTGCTGGACCATTCTTGAGCAGCCAAAGAGCGCTCGCAACAGCAGTTGGTGGGTGGTGCGAGGGGTGTGGAAACAGGGGCATCCCTGAGGGGTATGCAGAACAGCGTCGTACCAGGCCACCTCAAGTGTGTTGAGCGGAGGAGGAGGTTGATCATGGGGGTTTTCCTGGTGGTCAACTCTGAGCCGTTGTTGGAGGCCGGGCCCTGCGGTAGGTATCGCGACTGGGGTTTCCCCCTGGGAAGAGTGATCGGTCACCCAAAATCCCAATGGCTACAGGGGCCACGGGGTCTCCAGGGCTACATTACCTACCCAGGCCACTGCGTGCAGGGATGAAGTGATCCCGGGGAGGGCAGACGGGAGCGATGCTTGGTGCCATTGCCCCCTGGCAGCTTCAACTCCGCTCACTCGCGCCAGCATTACTGTGCACCCACAGAGCACATCAGCATCCGCTTGATGCGACAGGAAAAAGCCCGCACACAACGTCGAATTCGAGATCTAAGTTGAGATGAGCAGAAATCATGTCATGATCACAATGTACAAATATCTTGAAGGGCATTGTTTTATTAACAATACACCTCTGAGACTGCTTTTCTCAAACCACTACGTATGTGCTTAACGAAGATATTAATCACAAGTTAACTCCGTCGGGGAGTGAGATTGACTACGTAGATCACATACAAGGATCAAGTCATATTCAAGATGTAAAAGCTACCTCGGATATTTTCCTACTTCCTTAGTTATCACCTATCTTACTCAATCACATTTAAACCCTGGTTTTGACTCTCGGCCAGTATACGCAATTAAGGCAATGCTTACTGGGTTCTCAATTGCAAGCATTCTCTGGATATCTCGGAATTGGGGTCACTTAGGAACAATGGGTCTTCAACCTTGTCCCGCTGAATAGCTTCAGACTCTTCATAACTATCATAACATCTAAATAACTCAGCCATATTCTTGGGCTGAACTTGACCCAATCCCAGCGTCTGCTACGGTCCAGGTTGCTTTTGTGTCGCGTCATTCTGCTGTGGGCTGGGTGGATTCCATTTGTCTATCTGGGCTCTGTTATTGCTCCTGTGGCCGTGTCGTGTCATTGTCGTGTCGTGTGCTAGCTATGTGTTGCGCTGTCGTGCTGTCTTGTTGTTGTGTGTGCTCTTGTCGCTTCAACGCCATTCGTCGGTTCATAACTCTCCCTCGTTTTTCGCGCTCTCCTTCCTTCTAGCTCTTAGTTGCGGCACAGCACTGTGCCAATTGGGTTCCTGTACCGGGTACTTTAGTTGAACCATGGGATGAGTTGCAATTGAGTTACCAGAGCTCTTCAACAAGGTCCCTCTCACCAATCAGAGTGATCAGACGCCAACGAGAAGACACCTAAACCCAAGGGCGAAAAAAATCGGCATCAGAGTTTCGCGCTTCCTGTTTCTCGGCGCTTCTGATCGTCTTTGTCTCTTACTCCAATTGATCCATCTGCAATTCGCATTCTCAACGGCGCGCCAAACTACTATGGGACCGTTACTTTGGGTTACCTCTATTGCGTCAAGTGCCGGAACAGCTTGTGCACCACCATTTTTGTGTGCAACTACCGACAACTCGTATTGAGAAAAGTTGAGAAACCAAACGCAACTAGAGGCCTACCACCTCTAGATGGAGCCGAGGAATCGATTCAACAACGAGATGGGGGCCTCATGCAGACTAGGAGCGGAAAGGCTGTGCACTCTTACTAACTTCTGACTACGCGGACGTGCTTGCGCAGGAACGGTCGCTGATAAGGGAGAGGTTCAAAGAGAGGCCTGATCAAGTACCTAGAACTCAATGAGTTCCGGTTCAAGATAATTGGCTTCCCATTGTCAATCAAATGCCCATGAATGCTAATGCCAGCCTCCCCCCAACCCCAGCAGGCAATGGTTTTGATGACGGGACTGAGCGAAATATGATCACATCTAGATCCTTGTCGTTAGAATCTCGGGCACAATCGAGCAAGCCGGCGCCCGCTGGTGCGGAGGTCCATCCATGGCCCTTGGCTAATGGCCCGTGATCCATAGGCCGCCGCTCTCCGAGAAGACCGGATTTCCCCTCTTGGACTGGGATGTTGGAACAAGCACCCGCCGCTGGCGCTGACTTTGCTTGATTTGCTGATGTTGTGTTCGTAAGGCAATAATATGTGGGTTTCTGCTCTTGCTTTGCTTTGTCTTTCTAGACTTTGGCTCAACTTATCAACTTCGTGGCTGGGCTCCACGGCCCACCGGTGATGGAAACCTCACACAAGAAAACACAAGGACCCAGGCGAGCACAGTGCCAACGCCGCAACACGCCATTAGCTTCATTTGCAAGTGCCTCTACCACTTTACCTGCTATTTCCGACACATGGCCGCTTGTCCTTGGGTCTGGTAGCTGCGCTGTGGCGGTCTCAATGAGCCACTTGCCAGGTATCATGTCTCACTTGCTCGGACAGTTTGTCTCTACTGTTGTTACGTCTCCCTTGAGAAGGACTCGGCGGTAAAGTGCGGTAAGGTAGCCTCCCGCAAGCCATTCGAGGATCATCGACGCCTAGACAGAAACAAGCCTCTCTGGGTCCAGAAATTTCCCGTCTTTTGTTGAGCCCTAGACAATCGACCGGTTGCTTCAGCTTGATACAAAGTTTTGATGGTCTTGATTGTGATGCCCACTCAATTGCCAAAACTCGGGAGTCGGGTCAGCCACCCGGGGCACCAAGACATGTGACTTTATGTATGTCCAGTACTCGGTACATGGCTACATGCTTTACAAACGAGCAGGGTGCAGGGGAACGTTGGTGTTTGCTTCTTTGGGCCCTGCTTCCCTTTGCACCTATCATCCAATGCTGATGGATTTGGTGACACCACTTGGCCGCCTCTCACGTCAATTGCCCTCGCGCATTGCTACCCCGGGCCGGGTTGAGGAATTGGCTTTTTGTTTGACCGACTTTATTATCCATCCTCCTTATCAAATGATCACCTTGAGTCGAGGTCCTGTTGACTCGTCTCAATAATCACCACGAGAAGCATTGAGGGGTAAGGGTCTTACTCGGTGGATTATTCCAACTTGCAAACTCAAAGACATAACAGAGACACATCACCAATTACAACTGAAAGCTCCATAGTTATACCGAGGCTCCGTTGAGGGGTTTGTCCCGTAAAGGCTGGATTTGGTACCATTCAAACCGGGGTCTCGTTTGTGGGCGGGGATCTTGATGAGTGAATGTGTGATGAGTGAGAAAAGTCT
This sequence comes from Fusarium stilboides, assembly GCA_014822085.1. Classification (NCBI taxonomy): domain Eukaryota; kingdom Fungi; phylum Ascomycota; class Sordariomycetes; order Hypocreales; family Nectriaceae; genus Fusarium; species Fusarium stilboides. The sequence goes on from JAASAY010000183.1 coordinate 24,620, forward strand.
GACCGACCCCCAACTTTCGTCATGGCGCTCGGACATGGATCGGTGCTATCCCCGAGTCGCTCTACTAATCATGATTGTGGTCGAAGCCGAGGGGGGCAGCATATCGAAAAGAATTCTCAGATGAGGTAGGTCGAAGTCTCGTGGTAGAAATATGGCTTAAAGATATGTATGCAACAAGCTTGGCGAGTCTGTAGATCTTATGCTGCCCATCAAGCCTATCTGGCATACTTAGTATCAAATGGCAGGCGGAGGGATACCCTACTCACGCACCGTTTACCGGGACCTTATGCAAGATGCACAACAAGCTCGTGCAACCAGGGCAAATGTGACAGGGCCAGGCTGCCGCTCCCTCCTGGGGTGCATATCGATGCATACACAAAGAGGCCGGTCCTGGAAGATGTGCATAAGTGGATGTATGATATTCTTCGATGCATATGATTCACATAAATGCCACGAGGCTGAACGTGGGAACGTCATTCCTATCCTAGCCTTGCCAACCTTGGCCTTGGTTTTTTGAGGGCATCTTGTTTGAGTGCGTGGAGTATGAAAATCCAAGGGACCTAAGGTGTCGCTCAGCACTCGACGGCAGTGTTGCACCCCACCCCGATTAAGCTTAGGTATTTCCCCACTTGGCCGCAAACCTGGTCTGGTCATCCCGTCGTGACCTTGTTGCCTTTCCGAAACCTCGGCGAAGTCATCTCCATATGCTTTTTGCTCTTTATGTTCTCGGCGTGATATTTTCCTTGTTGTTTTGCGAATACCTCGGCGCCCTTCCAAAGGGGCTTTTCCCCCCTCTACAATCCCGATGACACGCGACCTGCCAAAAAGGGTAGACGACGCAAGGTCTTTCTGTCGGCTTTCCGATTGAGAAGCGTACGCCAGACTCAAGCGCGGGCGACTAATACGCCTCATTTACATAAGAATCCAGCCTCCTGCATTACAGTACACATGACAACGGTGCATGGCCTCGCCTCGAACCACTCAGAATCATGAAGCATCGAAAAAATACGCAGCCAGGCGGCAATGGCACCTTTTGACTTTTCAACAAGGGCACGGCCACTTCATACCTCGGGTATTGTAGGAAGATAGTGGCGATGGGAGAGGCTTCGGCGCGATATCCAAAGCCCCAGCAACTCCGTTGCGATGTGTCATGAGTGACGGACGACAAACAAGTCCTCATCTGGAACAAATTGAACCGATTCGGCAACAGAGACACACAGCACACAAAGACATTGCAAAATATACTGGTTGCATTTCTAGAAGCTTACTACGACCAGGGCGCATGACAATCCCGTTGCACTACGCACAGGACGAGGCGCCTATGCAGAAGCTCTATGCAAGATTTCCGCTGCAACTAAGGTGAGATATCTTCCGCGGTTCCTGCGGCCGAGGAAGGGAGGAGGTTGGGAAACAGACTAACACGGACAAAGACGGGCCCTAGAGACGAGGACAGGCCCGAGGCAGATCGACGTATCAGGTTATTCCTTGCCATTGAGCTGGCACGAGGAGGCTGGGGATTCGATACCAGATGAATCATTGGCAACCAAGCAAAGAGAACTCAATACAGCATCTATGCAATCCTGGTCATTCTGAAGGGATCGGTAAGCGAGCGAGTTGGATGCGGGCTGCACCATTAGAGCTGACGCAGGTACAATTGGATGCATATCGACGATTGCCTAGACGAGAGATCCGTTCGAACATGATACGCAAACTCGGGCCTCGAACCGCCATGGATGTGGTTTCACATCAAGGGTTTGATATTGTTGTTGGATACCTTAGCTATCTGGCAGCCATATCCTTGCGCTGTCAAAGATTGGACGCCTGCATATTGCCATCTTTGACTGACAATTGCTTTTTCCTTATTTTCAGTTGACCAACGCCCTAGATCCTACACCCAGAAAAAGGGAAGAAAAAAAAAAAACGACATCGGATAGCGGCCGAAGCCCATGGCTGAGCCATGCTCTCATCGATCCATATCAATTTGGTTCATTTTCAAAGCTCGCAAGTCTCCCTCCGAATGGTGCACCTTCCCGTCGTCCTTTCCTCGAGCCTGGAGCCGAGGGTCAGTCAGCATGTTAAAACGGGAAAGTACAAACGGCGCACTGTGACAAGCATTTCGGAGCTAAGTACCGGTACTTCCACTTACCTACCTTACCCCAAAATGAATGGAACCCTCGATCTCTTCCCGCCTCTAGCCTCTAGGTAGCCTCCACCGTCACCATCACCATCACCAACCGTCCTAATCACAAATTCAATCCGCCTCACCTATCAAAAAGAGCAGAGTCAAAGCAGGTGGTTGTTGTCTTTCCCTCTTGAGAATTGATCGTTGCTGATCGTTGCGTCCTAATCTAGAATCTCTGATCGTCCAGGATCCTCAAAACGCCCCTCCTTTGGCCTCGCTTCATTCGCTTGTCTCTCCCTAAACTGCGTAGGGCAGTCAGGGATCTGTTATGGATGTTGGCTTTCAGCCGTTGCTCGAGCTAGCAGGGATGTGGAGCAAGAGCGTTTTTTCTACAAAGACGCCAGAGAACTTGTTATCGCTGATGTGGTTGGCTGACTGCTTCTCGTGTGTTTTCGCTATTTTCGCTCGGGTTGTCACAATCACTCTCGGTCTGACCATCATCAGTTCAAAGAGGTTATCGTTATCAAATATTGAGAATAGCCATCTCGTCAACCAACTGGAATGGCCTTCGTGTTTGCGTGTCTGGAGACCTGAACAGCTGGCTGCCCCCGACTGGCTACCCCACGTTGCCCAGCACGTTTCAATGGAGGACACATGTCCAGCCACACACTGCATGACCCGAGTCCTTCAAGAAGCCCTCATTCTATCCTTGATCTGGATTCCGTGTCTCACTTCAAGAAGGAAACCCACATCTACAGAGCACGCGTCGGATGGGGCGTCTCTTGAATCAAGACAGGCCATTGTTCAGAATAAACCCCAAACTCCAAGACAACGGCATCCCGGCATTCAATCAATGAATCAATCAGCCAGCCCAGTCTTCACATCCATGTCATCTTATCGACTTCATGATCGATTGATAGGCACCAACAGCCCCGCACCGGTGGATTGAGGCTTTTCTAAGCTCTCAGGCTCTCCTCCAAATTCTCGTCCCATAGTGGCCGGATATGCCCGTTTAGTTATTCTGTCGCAAGATGATCCTGATACAACACGCGGAGAGTGCGGTCTTGCTTTTTCTCAACTGGTCGTACCATTGCGTTCTACCTGGGCCGCTAGCACACGCCGTCCTCACTTACCAGCTCAAACTAAATCTTCGAAACAGGTAACAAGTTGGACAATTGAAAGTTCGCGACAAAGGCTTTGATTCGCAGTCATCGACTATGTCTTGCAGATTCGCATTCAAGACAACCCTACGTCCAAGCCTCGACTCCAAGGTGCGAACTATGTTTGTACTGAGTCATTTGTCTCGACAGTCTCCATCTCATTCAGTCTAAGCACTAGCCACACAATCCCTGATGAAGCACTCGGACGACGTTGAACAAATACATATGTCCATGTCGCTGCATCTGCGGGGTTTCTATCTTTAACCATTCAACAGCATCCACCACACGGCGCAACCTTACGCCTACTCCTCAAGTCTTCGAAGAGTTGCCTTCTCGATCGATCTGCCCAGACTGAGTTATACCACTTTTTGTTATAGTTATTGTGTGAACCAGACCATGGTGACCATGATCGAGAGTAGGAAGCGGGGTTGGCTCGAGCCGGTTGAAGACATCAACTCTTTGATCATTTTAACAATGATCTTTGACACTACATAACCGAGTTTGGACTATTGACAGTAATCTATATGGACAACTCTCTTCCTGGTCTCGCAACTTCGCACGTGATAGACAAAGGAGTTACTGATACGGTGTGTCTTCAATTGATAAGCCTCACACTCCCACTTCGACACCCTGTCTCGATTCTCTGACAAGCAATCCGGATACGAAATACTTTGAATCGTTCTCTATACCGGGACCCGGCCGTTGGTTTGCCTGAGTGGTTTGCCTAACTTTGAATCGCCTTGTGGTGTGATTATTGATGATGCTCCCCGTCATCATCCGCAATCCCCATATCCATGTTTCTGCAAGCCCCGGAAGGGCTGGGTTTGCTTGTGCTTGTCGATTCAACTTGCCCTCCAGGAAGCTTCAGTCCCTGCAGCCGCCCTTGCTCCCGGTTGACAGGGGTGGCAGGGTGGGCATGCTGGCTTGAGCACTCGCATGTTCTGCACAGCGGCTATGTAGGTGCATGTCTAAAACATGACCAATAGACGTTGCAGTAAGATCGGGAAGAATGAACATGGGTCCCTGTTGGAGCGTTTCAAAGATCCCAGCCGTCCCTAAGCCTGCGAGCGAGCCATTTACGTCTAAGCGGCCATCCACTGGATTGCTTCCAGCTACCGTGGGGGAGCCCAATTGCCAAGACTTGGCCAGCGAGTCGAGTCGCCACGTTTGCCTTCTAGAGCCTTAGGTCAACCACTATCTAGCACACCGGTGCCCGTTAGCCAGCTCGTGGTGGGGGATCCTGGTCTTAGCCTACCCGTTCGTCTTGCTGTCAGATGCAAGATGGCACAGTGAGGAAAGTACCTAGTCAGCAGCCAAGAACAACGTCGTTGAGACCGATGAGTGTTGGCAAAAGTGACCCACTGGGGCTGGGTAATACCTGAATGGTTTTCGGTTTTCGGTTTGCCCTCCGGCCGAGATGCGCTCGTGTCGGGATCATTCACGTTCCCTGGGAGCAGGGTTTTGTCTCGAAGATCATGGCAGCTTCAAACTAACGACCAGGACAGCAATTGTTAGGCCCACAAACCGTGTACGACCGGGGCCGGCCTACTCTCATGGCCTGCTGGTCTGGCTCCTTCAGCTGGCTGATGAGGAGCCATGATGGCATTCTTCTCTGGGCCAGTCACTATATCTCAATCCAATGAACGCTCACCACGTCTCTGGCACACCACCACCGCCGCCACCAGCAACCCCAACGACCAGCACGCAACCTAGATAGACTCCGAGGTCATCAGATTCAACAAGCGAAGCTCTTGAGATAAGTCGTCTTTTGTCCATGGTTGTTGTTGTCTCTTGTCAGACCGTTGGAGGTATGGGTTCTCGACCATCATGCACACTTATGCAAGAGCATTCGTCAATTGCCAGCTAGGCTTCCGGGAATACCACGACGAAGCAGGCAATGGCGGGTTTCATGCAAAAGAAAGGTTCCGTGGGTTTGACGAGAAACGGCCGTCGATAATCACGGCACGGCGTCAAGTTGGCTTTGGTACTTTGAACGGCTCCGGGATGTTTTGCCCAGTGCCATGGGTGTTAACCCCGGCCTCCGGAGCTCGGGGCTTTGTCCACATACTGGCTGCGCTTTTAATCCCCCAGATGCGATCTGGCAGCGCTTAGTGCGCTCCTGTGCTCTGCCTTGTATCCGACCCTGCTGGGAGATCTGACCTGTGCTTGCATGCGCATCGAGTTTCATGCTGCGCGGAATCTCCAGCATTTCAATTAAGCTGTTGGAAGCAAGCACCTACATAACTTATGGGCTCCCGCGTGGATCGTACTAGAATCATGCTACGAAGAGCATCAAACTGCCGTCGGTTTTTCGCGCCCGACCGAGGCTTTTTTGGAGCCTAGTGCTGCTCTCACCGCTATTCTCTGGCCCAATTGTACTTTACAGTGTGTGTGAGGTACCGACCCTAGAGCAACACCCTTCGTAGCATCCTTAGGCGTAAACAGGGGTAGCCCTGTGCGAGAACAGCCATGATAACGGCACGACTTAGTTGCCAGCGCACTTGCAAGGTCCCACTCAACCACAGCCAAACAGATCTTGAGGGGAGCCAAGCCATGATAGCCATCGGCGGGTGCGTCGCTCCCTGTCAGCACAATGCTGGTTGGAGCTTGACGGGTAGGTAGCATGTACTCCGCATCTGCTAGTGGGAGTCCACAAGGGCCTCAGTGAAGAAACAGGCCAAAGAAGGCTTGTGAGACCCAGGCGGTTCTCATCGAGATATTGCAGGATCGCATCATGATCATGGTGAATGTGGGAAAGGTGTCACGGCTTGGAGAGCAGGTCTCAGCCTCACAGGACCAGAAAAACTTGGATCGAAGCATTCCAAGACGAATGTGCACTTTGAACGATGGGTAGGTAAGGTACAGGTACTGACTGTACCATACAGCATGGAGGAGGCTGCGAATGAGGATCTAGCCGTCGACTTGCCTGCCCACTACATTAGCCTTCCCGCGCATCACGCAGCGGGGTGTTGGAGGGTTGGGGGACAAGATGTTTATCCACCTGCCAGCTAATGTACGGTACGGGAAGCCATCATGCATGCATGCGTGCATGCAGGCAAGACGACTGTATATATATGGATGGGACACAGGGAAAGACCTCTGGCTGGCCGTACGGCACGACCTATCCTCTCAAGACACATGCCTTAATCTGGGGGAGGGATGGGCCCGAAGAGTCATGATACAACATCTCCTGACTAATAGTGACCACAATTCCAATAATAGTATGGGTGAAGAGTATCGGACGTGAACAATATTGCCGCAGCAATCTGGCTGGCAGGATAAAAGCGAAGGGAGGCTTGGTGAAGCAGATGGCCGCATCTTGATCATGTGTATACATCTGCCAGGGCGGTCATGCTCAAGAACAAGGGACGAAGTTGACCTTGAAAATAAGCGGTATCTGGTATAGATTCATAATACGCCTTTAAGCCCTGGTCAAGGATGCTGCTACCCGCGATGCGATGCAAAATCTCACTGCGCACCAGCCCAAGCTTCCAATACTGTACACAATACTTGGTACATACGGCAGTTTATGATATCTCTACTTGTGTCTAGAGAAGCGGGCTGCAGGTATGATCTGCATACTGTACTGTATGTGCAGGTAATTGGATGTGGTGCTTGAAGCGTTGGGCTGATTTCCTGGAGAAAGGAAGGGAAGGGGATGACAGTGGTTGGTGGCAATGCTTTTTGCTGTCAAGGAGGCATTTTGATGAACGCCTCACCTTGTCTTGGGTTGTACCGAGTTAGCATCATCCTGGTCAAGGAAGCCAGGGCAAAGCAAAGTGCTGGCTGGCTGGCTAGCTTGGGGGCTGAGGGAAGATGATGGAGAGGGAGGGGCTGGGTAATCAAGTGATGGGTTTTGAAGGGGGGGGAAGAGGAATCAAGTCGACTATGATCATGTCATGGCATGGCATGGAATGAACTAGAGTGAGTTGTTGGTTGTAAAGAAGGACGAGACGAGACGGGCCGTTCGCCGGGTGGATGTTTAAAGCCAAGTTGCGAGGAACGGGCCTTTCTGACAAGGGTCTTTTAGGTGAGAGTACAGGGGGAGGGGATGATATGTGAGTTGTGGTGTTCTGATTGACATTGTACCAACCGGCCAAGACTCGAGGTCAAAGCAACTCGTGTATCATGATAGGAGAGATTACTGTAAGTGCCTGGGCAGGGTCCAGTTGATGGCCCAGAGTCGATTGAGTGAGATTGGAGAGGGCTGAAAAGGCAGTTGGAATAAAGTCCAAGTCTAAGCCTAAGCCTTGCATGTAGATATGTTGGTGATCTGAAGTGGGCGCGCGGCTCTACCCGCCCGCTGCAGCGTGAGACAAGTTGCAAGCCGCAGTAAGACGCGATCAAATGCCATGCGTTTTATGCCATGTCAGGCTATGTCTATGCTATGTCAGGCTATACATAGCATGCTTTTGGGGTTGGTTAATTAACACGGCTGCCATCAACCGTTTCACGTCAGGTATATACAAGCACAGTACAAAATACCTTACGTATACATACCTAAGGAACTGCGCAGGTATCAGATCCAATGCACATCATGTTTGCAGCCGCTTCGCTTTGCATTGGATTCCCCATGCATCCAATAATAATAATTCCAAGTGGGGAATAATCAATTGGGGGGTTTCCTAATGTTTGAGATATATAGGGACGGGGAGGGAAAAAAACAAGGGAGATCTCCAGTTGCACTCGCTGGGGGGTTGACAACGGTGACACAGACCATTGCATTTCAATTCATCCCATTCCCATGGGCAGATCATTTGACTGCTGTGCCTTGGCTGCATGAAGCCAATTGAGGCTGTGTTTTGTAAGTATTAGGCTGATATTGGTGACGGTTGGCACGGGTTTGTTGTATATTCATTACTTACACCATAGCATTAGTAGCGCAACCATCAGGCTCTAAGAAAGAGTAAAACTCCGTACAATCAATCGAATCAGGGGTATCCTTTAGCTATTAGAAAGAATGCATAAAATCAAGTGATTGTTTGAGAGTAGAAGTCATGAAATATCATACAATATTGAAAAATTTGTGAGTATAGAAGCTCCAGGGTAGCCCATTGCTTCACCCTCTCATGTGACCACGCGTCTAGATTTGCACGAGTCAACGATAAACGTGGGTTTGTCTCGTGTGAGCACGCGCCAACGCCAAAAGCGGGCATAGCATGACACGACGACAAAGAATGTCAAGTAAACTACCTACGTAGAGGCACGAAGAGCCTCAGCATCGAGCCTGAGTGTGTCCGGAACAGACGATGCCAAACCCTCATCATAGAACCCATCACACAGCACCACTACTGCCCTGAATACAAACGACGAGATGTCGCCTCCTATTAAAAAGGCGGCCGAGCCTCAGCACGGTGCTAAATTTGACCCATGGAACTCATCATCAACCGGTCATCAACGCCCGGAATCGCGACCTGGCACTGGATGGCGTGAGTCTCGCAACCGCAAACTCAACAGCCAGTTCCGCAGCGGTTTATCTGGCGGCGAACGTCTTAGCGACACATGGGGTGCTGGTTCAGAGGATTACGATGACAAGCGCAAGATGCTGGTTCCCAAAGCTGTCAAGGAGAGGGCACAGCGGAGTGTAAGAGACATGCTTGCTCAACCGGGAAAGATGCGGGATAGCTTAGGGAGCAATGATGATGGTACTCAAGGAACAGGCGAGGAAGCACTCATGGAGTCAAGAAGACAAGAAGATGAAGCGCGAGAGGCGAGTCTTTTATCAAGAGGTGTTTTTGACGGAGTGGTTGCCTACGTCAACGGAAGCACATTTCCTCTTATTTCGGATCACAAGCTGAAGCAGCTCATCACCGAACATGGAGGCCAAATGTCGCTGCATCTCGGGCGTAGAAGAGTTACTCACGTCATCTTAGGGAGACCAGCCGGTGGACACGCGGGTGCTGGAGGAGGTCTCGCGGGAGGTAAATTGGAGAAGGAGATTCGGAAGACTGCTGGTTGCGGAGTCAAGTTTGTTGGTGCTGAATGGTATGCCAGTCTCTCACTCACACGTATATCCCATGAGTTGTGTCTAACACCACATTGTCTTTAGGATCCTCGAAAGCCTCAAGGCCGGCAAGCGACTACCCGAGGCACGCTTCTCTAATACCAAGATGGCACCCAAAGCACAGGGAAGTGTATACGGCCTCTTCTCAAAGCAGGCGATTGGACAATCGTCTAAGAATTGAGCTTCTAACACCCAACTATGGACATGTTTTAGTTCTGTTTTACTGGAGTCTTGGGGACGGGTCACAACAAGGGGCGGCATTGCATTCACTTTTGGGAACGGACGGTTGCAGGGAGGTTTTTCGTGTTTCGAGTAAATGGCAAACAACACAGGTCTGGAGTTGTTCTGTCCTTACGATTACGGCCGCGGCATACAGCATCGGAGACTGGTATGTCCTCACGGACTGGAAGGCTATCTCGAGTTAACTTGTTCTTTCAACGAATATTAGACAGGCAAGAGAGTTGCTTCTGAATACAATAAAAAGACATGAGCTAGTTCAGAACCATATGGCATGGCCTGCTCATAGACAGCCACCTATCAAACTTTAAGTCCATCGCTATACAAAACAACCAATGGTGATATCCCTACACATCCACCGCTTACATTAGATATGCCATGCTCCCACTCAGCCAGAGAATTCACCTGGATCGCCCTCATATCACAGGCGAGGCCTAGCCATACCATCCGCTTCGACTTTCCTGGCTTCTGTTTGCCCAAAGTATTCGCTAATCTTAGCATGAGCAACATCCAAGGTGGCCACATCTTCGGTCGTGCTGGGCACCGGCACTTCCTTTGTATATTCCCCACGGACGGCGTTTTCCACCATCTCCTTTAGCACACGTCGGAGCATCTTGCCAGATCGTGTCTTGGGAATCATGCACTTGCCCTGAATGATGCCGCCCAAGGAAGCTATGGCGCCAACTTGCCCACGAACCAATTGCTGGATTTCCTTGACGATTTGTTGATCTGGTACTGCTGAGTCCGTGCCTTTCTGCCCCGAGAGCGCGACAAAGGCGAAGGGAAGCTGACCCTTGAGTGAATCGGGAATACCGATTACACAAACCTCAACAACGCGAGGATGAGATGCAATAGCCTGCTCGATGGACCCTGTAGACTATAAGCACCCGAATTGACGAGAGAAAGAGGCAAACTTACCGCTAGATAGACGGTGTGCACTGACATTCAGTACATCGTCGCTGCGCGCCATTACATGAATGTAGCCCTGCTGGTCGATCCAGCCTGAATCACCGGTATCGAGCCATTTGCCCTCAAATCTCTTTAGGTAACCTTTCCAGAAGCGTTCTTCATCCTGCCATAGGGTCCGGAACCCTGTTGGGGCAAGAGGCATCGCCAAGACGATATTTCCCATGGACCCCCCCTCTACCTCAACACCCTCATCATCCACAATACGAACGTCAAAGCCTGGCATGGCTTTTCCGGCACTGCCAGCTTTCAAGTGAGGAGGAGGATGCCCACGGACGTCTGTCTTCCGGTGCTTGCCAGCATGAGGGACAAGCGCACGTCCAGTGATAGGGGAGCCGACCTCGGTCGACCACCAGTTGTCGACTACATGAGCGTCCTGGGCGCAGTATTCTGTTAAAAGCTGCTGATAACTCTCAATGAGAGTAGGCTCAGATCGCTCCCCGGCGAGAAATAGACCCCTCAGTGTTTTGAGTGCCCCTCGCTTGCCGTAATCGACAAAGGCTTGGTTATTTGGGTCAACGCGCTTGATGGCACGCAGAGCCGTAGGCGCAGTAAATATCGTATTCACTTTGTACTCCTCGATTATTCGCCAGAATGCTGATGCATCAGGGGTACCGATGGGTTTGCCTTCGTAAAGCACGGTTGCGGCTCCAGTGAGAAGAGGGCCGTATATGATGTATGAGTGGCCAACGATCCAGCCAATATCGGAGGCAGTGAAGGAAACACAGCCGGGTCCATGGATATTGAAAAGGTAGCTGATAGAAAGGTGCAAACCCACAGCATGGCCGCCAGCATCGCGCAATACTCCCTTTGGGGTCCCGGTTGTGCCAGAGGTGTGGATGATATAGACAGGATCAGTGCTCTTTACCGGGACGCAATCCGCCTTGATTCCTCGGGATTGAGCCCTGTCAGTTAGGTTCTTCCAGTCAAGTTGGCCGGCCTCATGGTTGATGTCCCATTGAAGTTGGTTCCGTTGCCAAACGAGGACGTTATGGGGCTTATGAGAAGCCAAGCGAATAGCTTCTTCGACGAGAGGCTTGTAGGCAATCGGGGGCTTGTTCCCATCTATGCCACAAGAAGCAGTGAGGATGGCGACTGGATGGCATGAATCAATGCGTTGGGCCAAAGCATAAGGAGCAAAGCCACCAAATACAATGGAGTGGATGGCGCCGAGTCGATTGACGGCGAGAATGCCTATGACTGCAGCAGGGATCGTGGGCACTATCGTAGATATAAGTTAGTATTACGTCTTCTGCAAGTAAGGTGTGTGTATTCTGCATACTATACAGCATGACGACGTCGCCCTTCCTTATCCCCTGCTCCCTGAGGACACTGGCAAGCGTTGCAACCTCATGCAGTAGCTTGCGGTAGGTATACTCTTCCTTTGTTCTTGTTACAGGGCTATCAAAGTAGATGGCAACAGAATCCCCGTGACCGTCAAGCACATGTCGGTCAACGCAGTTGTAGCAAGTAGATATCTCGCCGTCTGGGAACCACTCCCAGCTGTCGTGGGTGACACCATTCTTAAGTGTTTTCTGAGTCAACTGGATGGTAGAAGAGAAAGGCTTATGCCAGTGGAGATGTTCGGCTTGGTGTCTCCAGAACTCTTCAGGGTCCTCAAGACTATGCCGTAACACCTCATCTTGGACGTGATGGTCGTTATTAGCTTCGGGCATAGCTGGTATTTCTTTTCTTTTCTGAGTCCGTTTTTCTTTCTGTAATTCCGTCTGTGAATGGGATGAATACCTCCGTGACTTCGCGTGAGCCCACCGCTTTGCCGATAATGATAACAACGACAAGGAAGACTGACGAGAAGGATAAAAACTGTATGTCGGAAGGGAGACCGATGCTCTACGGGGGCGAGTGTATGTGATAACTTGAAGGGCGCTTTTCAAATTCCAGGGCATCGGCCTGAAATACCGACAAGTTCCGGGACTTCTTTGACAAGGTATATAAGGTATTTCCTGGAAGACAATCTCCTCGACTGAGAAACCGTCCGTTCAAGGGTCCGGTGACTAAGTTCGAGGAGAGTAGTCCAGGTAAGGGATCCTGACTCTGGCTCATCAAGGGCGGAGCTAGTCACAGTCACCTCAGGTAGGTAGGTAGCTGGAGACTAAGATAGTGCGTGGTACGTGTGTCCAGTGCTCTTGCTTCGTTTCTTCAGCTATGGATCTTAACAAGAGACGGCGTCGGAATCTACGTACTTCCTCACTTCCCCAGCCTCATCTGCGGCTCTCATCAGCAGCCGAACTGGGCAGTTACGGCAGTGTAGGTGGCTCCCTCCCTTCCATATCAGCAGCTCCCCCCGCATCACGCCAAGATCCCGTCCCCTTTGCCCGGTAGAGTTTACCGGTAACCGACGGGTCGGGGCACGTCCGAGCCGTGATATTCGCTGTGTTAGTAACAGTTGAAGCTTATTTGATGGTTTATATTGACGGAGATATCCCGGGCATTCGGCATTGGATGTCATAGCTCTCATGTACTCCCAATAGTGCACTCAACAGTTTGCCAGCTTACATTTGTGGATATCACCTCACCAATTGATTCCAAACTTTATACAATTACAAGATTTAGTCCTGACACATCTCATGTTTGATCAGATACCAACTGTATTTGGTTCCGTGGCATCTAATTATGGTTGAAACATACTACAATGCAATCGTAGCATTTATGACATTACCAAGGAGATATCTATGAATTGATATCAGTTAATTATGAGCAGTTTTTATTCTCGTACATTATTGCTTGATATTCAGTGAGGCTCTTATTACAAGTGGATAATGCATGTTTTCTTTACACATAGGCTATAATGCCTCTGACCGAGAGCATTGCGATAAATGTCTCGATCGCTTTTGAAAAAGCCTAATACAACTGAGTTGATCTCTTCGACTACCCCAAAGCTTTGCTAAACTGCCATCAACTACGCTGTTCTTGGAATCAAGAGAGTAGAGCAAGAAACGCAGTTCGGCTCAGAGTAAGATCAATGATGTTTACTGAGCCTAGGCCGACCCTCAATATCCTGAGCATTTTTTGAGCCCGTCACCGGACAAGTAAGTATGAAGCAAAATGTATGTCTGAGATATTCACTCTTGGCCAAGATGATGGTTCTTCGGACTTGCATGACCTACACGCAATATCACCAATGCCTCACCACACCATAAAAACACTCGGACAAAGTTTACCCTCCATACTCTGACCAATCTAGGAAATTCATCGTTCGATCCTGGCCATTGACCTAATTAGCGCCAGACCTGTCACTTCAACACCAGCGGGTAAAATTTCCCTGGAAGCAATAGGTTCAGAGAGCTACAGCACACTCAAGATAAGACAACCACCGCAATTTCGCTTAGCAAAACGCTCTGTCTCAACGCCTACAACGCCGTTCCCAGAGCCCGTCTCACCGGGCTGACCGCCACGGCGCCTGGCACAGTAGTTGCATGGCTCGGACGTGGTGGCGCTGATAATGAGATGGTCCTTTAAATTCCCTGTTGGTGACATGTTGCATCACAGGGACCATCGGCCGTACCTTGCATTTTGGTGTGTTGTAATGCTACGCTACGCCGTAGATAAGTAAAGTAGGTAGGACGAACAACAAGTCTAGCTCGTGCGAGTGGTCATGCACAGTTGGGCACATGGTTAAGCTCCGAGACATTTCAGAGTCACCAGACTAGGCGTAGAGGTAATGTCTGGGTTAATAGAGATACCCGTAGAGACACCATTCAAAGCTGGCCGATGGTCCGGTCCAGATGTTTATCAAAGCTCCTCCATACTGCATTCCAGCCACGACCGGCTGACGGGTTAACGGTAATTCCAAAGAAGCAAACAATGCACCCTTTGTCTCGGCAACTAAAGCCTGAAACAAAAGCCACGGACGTCTTCATTACCACCTCACATGTACAACATCATATGGAAAGTTGAAGTGCGCCGGACCAAAACTGGCCTCTCAGCAATGCTTGCTTTGCCTTGACTATGATACATGATCCCCAGGCTTGCAACAACATTGAATACAATTAATAAGAGACCATAAACACGCCCAGCTCTAGGGAAATATGTGCCCCAATGTCACCGTACACCATTATGGACATCGGGGATTCCCCTACAATATGTATCAAGAATAGGAAACAGGATTCGAGGTTGGAAATGCGTCTCTTGAAAGTGTGATCGAAACAGAAACGGGAACGAACCGCGAGTAAAGCCAGACAAGATCGTCCCATTTGATGCCCTAAAGGCCAAAAAACACATTATATTCCCAGCCTCGAAAGAATATCTCACACACAGGGAATATGCGAGCTCCTTCCGAACACCGAGACAAAACTCATATACAAGAATGTCTCAATCCTGCAAAGCGTGGCCATCATTAGACAAAAGACTCCATAGAGCGGTGCAGAAGTATACCGGTTCTCCAGTGTCGTATGTTCGTATCCCAAAAATAAAAGTTCTATACATTCCCTGAAAGATCGCTTGCATCCCCATCTGAACCGAAACCATCGCTAATTCTCCCACATCACTCCATCACAAGTGATGGAGACTCCCACGTGAATTAAGTATTACCGGGCGTAAGAAATCGTAGGTAGGACGTGGAATAGACGTGCTAGATGCTGATTTACAGGAAAGCAGCGAGACCGACGACGGCAGCAAGACCGGCACCGGAGAGAGCGGCGATCTTGCCAGCACCGGCGGTAGGGACCTCACCGGGAGCACCAGCGGTGGGGGTAGCACCGGGGCCAGCGGGAGCACCGGGGGTGTTGCTGCCGGGCTTCTCGCCCTCACCACCGTGGCCGGGCTTGCCAGTGGGGTAGACGGGGACGAGGGTAGAGTTGTGGCCCTTGGCGGGAGGAGGAGCAGGGCTGAGAGGCTGTTAGCATGTCGCTCATGATATCAAGATTTAGCAGTGACTTACCAGTCGTGGCAGACAACGGCGGAGGTGGTGATGACGGGCTTGGTGATGGTGCAAGGGCAGTCAGTGATGGTCAGGGTGGTGGCCTCAGTGACGGTGTAGGTCTTGTCGCCGTGGACGATCTCAGTGGGACCAGGGCAGTAGGTGGTGTAGGCAGTAACGACCTCGGTGGTGACGGTAACGTTCTTGGCGTGGGCAGCGACGCCGGCAGCGAAAGCGAGAGCAGCAGCGAACTTCATTTTGACTGTTGGGTTTGGTTAGGTTGAGTTTGGTTGGGAAATTAATTAAGGTAACTCGAAAGTTGTATAGTTGTAGAGATGCTTTTTAACGAATGAAATTGACTAAAAGTCAAGGTTGAATAGCGAGTGTAAGTGAGTGGGTGAGGAGAGAAGAAAGAAAGGAATCTCTCGAGCTCTGGAGGACTGGTGCTTTATATTGAGATGAGAAGACTTTGCCTTGGGCTGGACGGGAGCGATTAGGGAGAATCATGGGGGTGGCCCGCTGTGATGGAGGGGTGGGACCTGGAGATGGGGGGAACCAGGGCCTTGACAACAATCATTAATTTAAAAAAGTACAACTAGTAGTAGGTAATAACAGAGTCCAGTCCAGAGCGACAACTGAGAGTCAGAGATAGACAAAGATAGGCTCATGTTCCGGTGGCTGCACTACCAGGGTGAGCTTGACAGGGATCAATGTGACCTTGTCCACTGGGGAAACCACCAGTTGGGCAGTCGAATTGTTTTTCCAGTTGATATTCAATCCATTCATTTCAGGATGGGGCAAATCAGCGGCGACTTGACTGGGGTCCCAGGGGTTTGGAACAGGGGTCGCGGTCGTGATATGCGAATGTAACGGGTGAATCAGACACTATCAAGCATTCTACTCTACCTGCTAGCATATGTCCGTAGAATGAGCGTTATCTTGACCTTGATACTGGTCTGGGTAAATCCAGATAGTGGTTGATACTTGATACTTTCACTCAACTGATACCAAATTTCTGGATTTTTACAGATATACTGGGTGTTGAAGCATTTGGGTAACGAATTTGAGTAGCTGTTAGAGCGCATCCATAGAGAAGCTCCCATAATAACAACCGCGTTTCTTAACCTAGCCAGTGGTCGATGCAACAAACCGCAACCTGGAGGGTTTTGATTAGCCGCAGCCCCTGGTTCGCGGTCTCTGCGAATGAATTATTTTTCGGCGGAGGACAAGAAAGGGGTGTCGAGCGTGTGTGGTGTGTGTGTGTGGGGTGGACGCCCTTCCACTTTGCCTCGTGGGATGGAGGGGATGAACCCTGGCAAATGTCTTGCGCTCTGACGGGTATTATGACCGAGACAGAACTAAAAAAGGTACCGGACGAGCCTAAACATTCATGGTTTGAAGCCAAGAAATGGAAGGCAAAACAATCTGGAAGTCGGCGAACATGCAGGTACCGCAAGTCGTCCCGGATATCCACAGTGCCTACTAATGCGTTCATCTGTAACCCGAAATTACCCCCAATACTACAGATGCATTGCCAGGTATTATTGAGAGAACTGGGCCTGCTGATATTTGACGGCTCAATGGTCATATCATTAAGCATAGAGTTGTATCGAATGTGAGTGAGGCGAGAGGTTTTGGTCTATAATTAATCATCGGATGAGCCGAGGCGGACCGATGTTCCAAGTCGATCGAATTCTGAGATAACAAGTACATGTCTGAGACCACGTGATTAGAAAATGCGAACAGCAATCATCAGTCTACTTGGCCAAGAGTTAGCAAAGTATTTACTACTAACGTGATTAACCTACCTAATATGATCTTGATGATTTTCGTATGGTAATCATCCATGTTAGCCCAAGCTTTCCGATCGAAGTTTCGCTCGATCTATGAGTCAACCTCCGTGCTTGTGCATCAAATGATTGCGCGTCAAGGACGATCTCATCGTTGGTTCAGTGGTAAGACACCAAATGGATATCATCAATGGACGGTCGCGTGGAAGAGAAGCAGCCCCCCGTCATGTACAGCTGATACAACATCCAATGGATGGTACACCTAAAATTTAGTGTCATTGACAACTTCCTATTCTGGGCGCGTTCACTGGTCGGCTGCCCTGGCATAATGCTACGCTAATGCAGGAACAAATCTCTTCCCGCTGTCTGCCAATCCCCTTACTCTTGCGACTAGTGCACCCACTCCAATCAACTGACCCCATCTTTTATCATCCATGAACTGGGCTTCATCTCAAGCCGCAGTCACAACGCCCGCTCTTACATGAGCACATGGATGTTGATCCGGAATTGATCGCCACCGACAATTCACTATGCGAACTCTCTTGGTTGGTCAAACCAGTCAAGCCATGAGTGATAAGCCAAGGCTGTAGGTCTTACGCACAAGGCTGCCTGCCAAGCAACAATGAAGAGCTGACTGTGTATGGTCGTCTCCGGCACTTATGGGACAGTATCCGCAATGCATTGCTCGCTTGACTGACCAGTATCCGCCAAACTGTAGCCTCGACCACCTGTGGGCCTGTGTTCACGGTAGATAGTCAATGGATACCGGCACGCTTTTCAAGCAGCGGGGATAGGGGCGGTCTACCAGTTAGACTAACCAAAGTCGCAGAATATTAGAGAGTGCTCTCTGAACCAAGGGATATTGAGTGCATGGTGGCCAACGCCACACCGACGGCACGTTCAAGCGGCGGGGAGTAATTCACCTGATGTTTGTCTTCCAGGATTTGATGAATCATGAAAACAGACTCATTCTTGGACTTTTGATGGGAGTTTTCCCGCCTCCAGTGGCCTGCTTCCATGCGGCCTCTATGGTGGACCGTCTGCGAATTTTCATCCATGTACTTCTACTGACTTTCCCTTTCAGGTTGCTCCGTGTTTGTCCAGAGTTTCAAGAAAGAGTCGCATCTGGCTTACAGTCAAGGTGTTGACACCCACTCACGCAAGCTCCCCTTGTCAGATCCAGACAAGGTGCTCAAAAAGTTTTCTCCTCCAGATTGAACTTCTCCGGTGAACAAATCAGTATCAACTGTCACCCTCTCAAAGGTTCCTTTGGTGTTCGTTGATAAGGTACCGTTGCCGTTTGGGCGGCTAGCCGCTACCCTCCATGATTTCTAACTCAACCACTAGGACACACTTTAGCTATCAACCAACTCGATCATCTCAGTTCTGATTCTCGCAGCCTTATCATCTCATGTTGTAGGATGTATCATTTGCGCCGGCTTTGATAACGGTTAAAGCTAGGTCCTCTGCCCTGAATACCAAATTTGGCTGCAGATCACAAAACCAGCAAGGTCTGAAGCGTTATCTTGGCCTTACATTTTCCCCGTCGAACTCCTTTCTTTGCAAAAGTCATGGGTTAATATCGGTGAAGTCCTCTCGGTTCGGCAGCTCTTCTCCAGCCCAGTAGTTTACACTACAAGTCTGGTAGGCGACCCACGATTCTAGGTTCCACTGTTCCAGCAGAACAGACATTCCTTTCCGTGAACCCCGGCCAGTTTTTCCCCCCATCTTCACTTGAAGCCCACACAAATGAGATACAACAGCCAGGGGTTGCCAAGTAGTCCTCTGATGGCTGCGGACAAGCTTTTGGCCGCTTTTCTAACGAACGAACTAAACAGGTCAAGGCCTTCTGATCGATGCGATCTGTGAACGAGACATGGAGGAAATGCTTGGCATGCAATCGTTTCAAGGACATCTTCCTCACACGCATTATAGTTAGTGATTGACTACATACAAGCTCGAAACTCTACAAAATAAGCTTCTTTTCTCTAAATTCAATCTTGCATCAACTTCTTGTCAGGTTCCCATTTGGTGCGCCAAGGTTTTCCACCATCCCTTTCCGTCTCTTCCCGCTCACACTCCCACCAAAGCGTTGGATCTCCCGCAAGCGTCTCAAGCCCATTTCCCAGGATCTGCACAAAAGGCTTATCATACAGGCTTGTTAGTGATTAACTTTTGGCTTAGCCGCTCAAATCTGCTTGGCTTTCATCTATTCGGAAAGGTATACCCGGACTTCATTTCCACCACTCGCCTCGATCTCGCGATCATCCATGTCAGATGCTGGACTTTAACCGTTCAATCTCATACTACTGATATGTTTGTAGGCCTGACTGTAAGGTTTTTGCATGCTCTAACATCTAGTCACTCTTTTGTTACATAATATTGTATTTGGCGACACATCTCTTGGCATTGCCTTGTTGACATTGACGCGCCAGTATACAGATAAACTCAACCAGACAACCAAGAACAACTCATTTGCTGGGCCCACTCGTTAGCAAGTGCTACCTGATGGAACCAAAGCGCGGTCCGTCAAGGTGGCGATTCTAACCATAATTTGATTGTACCCGATCTATATTTGGCTGGTCAATTTCCCAATCGCCAGGACTTTTGATCGTCCTTCAAAGGGCGGAATATGCTCCAACCAGCTGTTTCTTTATGGCTAATCTCGAACGTCGTTGAACCACCACCAAATACATGTCCTGAGGGGTTTAGACGACGCTAATAGCGGCCGGTTCTCCGAATGGTCTCATTTGGTAGTTGATCACAGGCACAGAACAGCTGCCATTCCGAACCTCAAGAGAGACGTTGGCGAGCCATGCCACCAGACTTTGAATTTAAATTTGAATTGGCTGTATTCAACCCCTGATGCTTAGCATTTGATTTCATGGCTTGACTCAGCGCGGAATCTTGCGTCTCCAATATCCAACCCAAGTGTTGTCCCTCTTGGGTCGTTTCGACCATGAGCCGCGACCTGGAGTTCAAAGTGGACTTGGATTATTTGGCTCATTACCTATTTTCTTACTTCTATTACTAAAGCCTAGCCAAAGACGATTATGTTTCTGCTGACTGATGTTCAGCGGTAAAGCGGGATTGCTGACCTTACTTGAGGCAAGACACAACCGAAACGTAGCCATGACTGGAAACAGTTCTAGACAACAACGTCTTACTGTCCATACCAGAGCTTTTCTGACTCGATCTCAAAAACCAATTCCTTACCGCAATTCCATTCAGACATCTGGATCAGTCTTGTCTCAGACCCTGGATTCTAGTAGAATTCCGTCTGTGGAATACATTGCTGCCATCACATTATGGTGCACCCTTTAGACCCTCTTACAGACCTCCGATACGCATGGATATCATGGGTATCACGGGTATAAAGGATTTACAATGGGTCGGTCCCTCATATGGGTAACTTTACGGCCGAAAGCTCGGTCAAAGGTGAACATCGTCTCCGGTGCTTCCATTTGAGTCTATGAAACTGTATTACTAATGTACGTCATTGCCTCGGAGCACGCATATGCGGCTGGCGCAAAGGTAGAGTCGGTGACTTCATAACCACCGCTTCTTGCACCAACTTCACCATAAACATTCAAAACTTATCATCGAAACAGAAATCATGACGGAATATATCAAGGCAGTCGGTACGAAAATAGGATGAAAACCCAGGTCCATGCTGTCTAACTAACCTCCGCAGATATTCGAGGCGGTAAAGGTGAGCGGGATGCTCTCTTCATCAACTCCGAAACGCCTAAGCCTACTGCCGCTGAAGGCCAGGCCATTGTCAAGATCAAGGCCTTTGGAATCAACCGCATGGATATAATCCAGCGCCGTGGCTTTTACCCGCTTCCACCCCAAGCACCCTTGACTCTTGGCGTTGAATTTAGCGGCACTATTGAGTCTTTTGGACCTGGCGACCATGGTGCCTTTAAAGAAGGCGGCGAGGTCTTTGGCTTAGCCTATGGCGGAGCATACGCCGAGTACATCGCGGTTAGCACCCGCATGTTGCTGCACAAACCATCATCTATGGACTTTACCACATGTTCTGGCATTCCAGAGGCATGGATCACGGCGACGCAGGCGCTGCACCTTGTTCTCGGCTTCACAAAGGGCAAGTCTATCCTGTGGCACGCGGGCGCTTCCGGTGTGTCTGTGGCCGGCATTCAACTTTCGCGAATTGCCGGTGCCTCCGAAGTTTATGCTACGGCGGGATCCCAGGAGAAGCTTGACTTTATCACTTCAAAGCTCGGAGCCACTGCTGCGTTCAACTACAAGACGCAGGATTGGGCGGAGGAGATCAAGAAGGCCACGGGAGGCAAGGGTGTTGACTATATCGTGGACTTTGTCGGCGGAAGCTACTTCCAGCAGAACCAGAATGCCGCAGCGCGAGATGCACGCATCGTCATGCTGGGAACACTGGGCGGAGCCAAGGTTCCCGATGCTGATATTTCCCAGATTTTGTTCAAGCGAATTCGTATTGAGGGCAGCACGCTCAGGAGCCGAGACGAGGAGTACCAGGGCGAGCTGCGAGACCGGCTGGAGAAATATCTTCCGGACTTTGAGTCTGGCAAGCTGAAAATCTTCGTAGACCAGGTTATGCCTTGGGAGAAGATCCAGGAAGCTCATCAGCATATGGAAGATGCTAAGAATCTGGGCAAGATCGTATGCACCATTTCATAGACGAGTCTTTCGATATAGAGGCTGTAGAATACCTCAATCTGCCCAAATAAACCCCGGTTGAATGTGAGCGAGTTAGCCTACGAATTTCTCAGATGAAATGTAGCATGGTCAAGATAGAAATACGAATTACGATAATCTACATGTATTCCGAGCCTGGTCCTTTCTGGGACGAGTTAAGTCGTCAAGCGTAGGATAAGGTAAAACATCGATCAGTAGTTTAGAATTCAAAGAAGTCCATAATACAATAAGAATTCTTTTAAGTATAGAAGTCTGTTTTTCGTTTTTTGTTTTTCGTTTCCGTTTACGAATAACCAGAGCCTGCCCTTTGTCGCAGCTCAGTTACCCCTCCGACATGACGTTGAGTTCAAGCCAAGGCTTTGTACGTCAGGCTGCCCCTGCACGTATCCAGGCAACATCATCCTCCCTTGCTTTGAACCCTTCAACAACCTCGTACTAGCAAAACAAAACGGAGCAGAACCTCAAAAGTATCAGACATCATGGCTGACGCAGACAATGCCACTCGCGCTCCCGAGAGCGACGCCCAGGAGAATCTCGCGGCTAGCGACAACACCCAAGCTCCTGTTCCTGCTGCCGTTGTAGGCGAGCACTGTGTATCCGACAGACCAGCCCGTATGCCATTGCTTAGGGTAACATTACTACAAATCACTAACACGTACAGCTTCTGGCCAGTCCTCCACTGGAGAGATTATCAAGCTCAACGATGTTGACGTATGTGAACTAGCAAGCTCCCCAAGCTCTAAGCTGACTGTCTGTTCTTCCTAGGTCTACATCTCCAAACCCACCGACTACCCCCATGCGCCATCGCGACTGCTGCTCCTCTTCACCGGCGGCACAGGAATTAAATCCACGAACAACCAGATCCAAGCCGATAGGTTCGCCTCAGAGGGCTACCTCGTCCTCATGCCCGACCTCTTCGGTGGCGACACAGCCCCAGGTGCCACAACGATCACGGACGATTCCACATCTCTCCTCGAGCAATTCAAGCTGAAGGCCGTGGAGGTCACAAAGTCGTTCCTCATTGATATGTGGCTCGCTCGTGTCACCGAGGAGAAGGTCATGCCTATTTTGCACAAGGTCATTGATGCTGCGAAGGAGCAGTACGCCGATGCGATTAAGCAGGGGGACGGCATCTATGCAGCTGGATACTGCGTTGGTGCACGATTCGTTCTGCTGCTTGCTAAGCAGACAAAAGCCACCGAAGGAGATGCTGAAAGTGGTGGTGTCAAGAATGGACCGTTCATCAGGGCTGGTGCTTTGGCCCATGCTGCCTCCGTTGTCCCTGATGACTTCAAGGATATCAACGCTCCTATAAGCTTGGTCTGCGTCGAGAACGACCCTCTGTTCCCAGACGACGTACGGATAGGTGGAGAAGACAGTTTGTCTGACGCCAACGTTGAGCACGAGGTCCAGGTCTACCCTGGAGTTCCGCATGGTAAGTTTATTCCTGAAATTACATAGATATCTCGATCGTCAACTTACACTTGTTCTAGGATTCGCTGTTGTGGGCGAGTATCAGGATTCGTCCATCAAGGACGCGCAAGCCACCGCGTACGAGCAGATGCTCAACTGGATCAAGGCCCATTAAGTACTGACATGATACCATTTACTTTTATGAATGCAAGCGCGTAGACCGCTATGCGATGTTTCTTGTTTGTTTGTTTGGTATGATTATATGCGACTGACGGAATATTGTACTTGGCTGGAGGCTTTGCTATAGCCAATTCAAGGTGTATCCATTTGGCCCCTTACTGAGTCTTGACCGTATAGAGAAACTTGAAGCATGACTTAATCCTACAGAGACAACCCAATTTTTGAAAGGGTTGCTGATTAAACAAACCGAAGGTAGCTGCATATCTTCAAGAGGTCCTGTGCTCATTACATGGCTGAAGGAAGATATCGAGTAACAAGCTTTACTGGTTACGAGTAGGGGCTGAAAATAAGAGAATTCTAGACTAGGAGAGTCTTCGCCATCGCGGTGATTAGATTTTTACGATTTGCTTTAGTTCTTAGCTGCCTAAACTTATGGATATGTGCTCTAGCAGCTAGGCATCGTCTCTGAGGGGTACCTCGCCAACCGTCAACTGCCTCTTTACGTAAGCCGTTGACCCCGCGATTCCTTGCCACAGCGCGTTGAGTGGAACGCGCTGGACGCGTCGCAGGCACCTTCTTCTATCTAACTCTTGCATTCATCATCTAGCTGACGAGCAACCTACCAAAGTCTTCGCTTCAACCCAAAACACCTACAATTTTAAGAACGAAGCGTAAACCACAGCAATCATGTCCGCAGCTTCAGCGCTATCGCAAGGCGCCCTTGAGTATGTTCTACTTTCCTTGTCATCTCTGTCCTTACTCACTAACTTTTCCTCAGCGTGATCTTCAACGATCCCGACAAAGCCAGCAAGCTCTTTCCCGTACCCGTCCTGCAATGTCTTCAAGTCAAACAGATGGCCCCCTCGGCACAAGGAGGAGACCGATTTCGACTTGTCATGAGTGATGGACAGCATTACGTGCAAACCATGCTTGCCACTCAAGCCAACCATGTCGTTCACGATAACAAGCTGGTCCGTGGTTGCATTGCCCGAATCAAGCAATACACACCCAACAACCTCAAGGGCAAGAAGTATGTATCTGAACAGCTCTTGTTTGACTATTTCTAACGTTCCCTAGCATTCTCGTCATCCTCGATATCGAAGTCATCGAATCTCTGGGCATCCAAGAAAAGATCGGCGAGCCGTTCGCTGTCGACTCGAAGCCAGCCGCGCAGGAGGGTGCTATTGCTGGAGGTGACTTCTACGGCGTCAAGAAAGAAGAATCAAAGACACAGCCGCAACAATTCCAGCAGCAACAACAATCGATGCCTTCACGACCTGCCATGCACGCTGGCAGCAACATCTACCCTATCGAGGGCCTGTCACCCTTTGCTCACAAGTGGACCATCAAGGCCCGAGTTACCTCCAAATCAGATATCAAGACATGGCACAAGGCTACAGGAGAGGGAAAACTTTTCAGCGTTAACTTGCTTGATGAGAGTGGCGAGATCAAGGCAACTGGATTCAATGAGCAGTGTGATGCTTTCTACGACCGTCTGCAGGAAGGTTCCGTCTATTACATCTCTACCCCTTGCCGAGTAGCACTGGCCAAGAAGCAATTCTCCAACCTTCCCAACGACTACGAGCTCACCTTCGAACGCGATACTGTCATTGAGAAGGCAGAGGATCAGACCAATGTGCCTCAGGTGAGGTTCAACTTCTGTTCCATCCAGGAGCTACAGAGCGTTGAGAAGGACAACACTGTTGATGTCATTGGTGTGCTGAAGGAGGTTGGCGACATCGGTGAAATCGTATCCAAGAAGGACGGCCGACCATTCCAAAAGCGAGAGTTGACTCTTGTGGACGATACTGGCTTCTCAGTCCGTGTTACTATCTGGGGTAAGTCAGCCAACTCTTTTGACGCCCCTGCCGAGTCCGTGGTCGCCTTTAAAGGCACCAAGGTCTCAGACTTTGGTGGCAAGAGTCTAAGTCTTCTCTCTTCTGGCACAATGACCGTGGATCCCGATATTCCCGATGCCCACAGACTCAAGGGCTGGTACGATTCAGCCGGTCGAACAGACACATTTGCCACCCACCAGAACATGGCATCCGTGGGCAGTGCCACTGGACGAAAGGAAGATCTCAAAACCATTGCTCAGGTCAAGGACGAGAACCTTGGTATGGATGACCAAGCTTATTACACCATCAAGGCGACCATCGTCTTTGTCAAGCAGGACAACTTTTGCTATCCCGCTTGCTTATCTCAGGGCTGTAACAAGAAGGTTATAGAGAACCCAGATGGTACCTGGCATTGTGAGAAGTGCTCCATCTCCCACGAGAAGCCTGAATACCGATACATCCTTTCTCTAAACGTTGCGGACCATACAAGCCACCAATGGCTCAGCTGCTTTGACGACTCTGGTCGACAGATCGTTGGCCGAACAGCTGACGAAATGATGGCGCTCAAGGAAAACGATGACAACAAGTTCATGGCGGCATTTGAGGAGGCCAACTGCAAGAAGTTTACCTTCCGATGCAGGGCAAAGATGGACAACTTTGGCGAGGCTCAAAGGTAAGCAGCACATATCACACATTAGTCGCACTGTGACTAACATTGTTTTGTAGGATACGATACCAAGTGATGACCGTCACACCTCTGGACTTCAAGTCTGAGGGCACTAAGCTTGACGAGTTGATCAAGCAGTACGAGAACAGCTCGCTATGATCTTAGATGGATCGGAACTTGGGTTTATGAGGCGCGCGGGTTGGCCAAAAATGTGCTTCTAGGGGTTCATATGCTATAATTTTCGTGAAGCCGGATTAAGAGATTACTTTGTTGCTGGGTTGGTGTTGATATGATATAGAATAATGAGACAAATATTGTAGCACAACAAATCATTTCTTGAGGCGTTTCGCACTGGAAGCTGCTTGGATGGTGACTCGAACAGCCTCCTATTTAGACATTGATAAACTTTTACCCAACGCCTTTATTTCTATACCATTCACTTTTTCACACATGTCTAGAGAGACAACTTCTCGTGCTTCCAGGGCTTCTTGCCCTCGCCGTCTCCATAGTTGGCTGTCGCCTGGTAGTCACCCCTGATCTTGTACTTGTAGATGGTAAGACCGTCGAGACCAACGGGACCACGGGAGTGAATCTTGTTGGTGCTGATACCGACCTCAGTACCGAAACCGTAACGCATGCCGTCTGCAAGGCGAGTGGCAGCATTCCAGTAGACACCGGCGGAGTCGACCTCGTTCATGAAGCGCTCAGCCTCAGCAGAATCGGAGGTCATAATGACATCGGTGTGGTGCGAGCCGTGGGTGTTGATGTGAGTGATAGCCTCGTCGATGGAGGAGACGGTCTTGACGCCGAGAGTGAGGGAGAGATGCTCAGTATTGTAGTCTTGAGGAGTGGCGTCTTGAACACCCTCGAGTGAAAGAGAGGCAATGGCAGCCTTGCTGGCCTCATCCACGCGGAGGGAAACGCCCTTGGCAGCGAGAGCGGAAGCAACGCCAGGGAAAACAGAGTTCAGAGCACTGTCCTGAACAAGGAGGGTCTCCACGGCGTTACAGGCGGCGGGGTAGCTAGTCTTAGAATCCACGATGGCAGTGACGGCCTTGTCCTTGTCGGCCGAGGCAGTCAGGTAGATGTGGCAGAGACCATCAGCATGGCCAAGGACGGGGATCTTAGTGGACTCCTTGATGTAGCGAACAAGTTCGTTTGAACCACGGGGGATGACAAGGTCAATATGACGATCCTGAGCGAGGAGTTGAGAAATGGCATCGCGAGTTGTGACGAGTTGAATGGCGGAGTTGGGGACCTTGGTCGTCTCGAGGGCTGAAGAAATGGCCTTTGAGATGGCGACGAAAGACTCTGTAGATTCCTTTCCGCCTGTGAGAGAAGTGAGTGAGCGAGTGACTCAGCTTGATTGGATGAATTGAGGTTAAGGCTTACCCTTGAGAATAGCAGCGTTTCCAGACTTGATGGCGAGGGAAGCAATGTTGGCAATGACTTCAGGACGAGCCTCGAAGATGATGAGAAGGACGCCAATAGGGCATGAGACACGCTCCATGATGAGGTCATCATCGAGCTTTGTTCTCATTTGAACCTGACCAACTGATACTTGGTTAGCTTTTTGCGTCTCATGGTTCATCTAGAAGCTATATTACCTGGGTCTTCAAGATCTCTCACATCCAAGATGCCCTTAAGCATATCCTCCCACTTGCCCTTCTTGCCCAGGTCCAGACGAGACACGAGGGCCTGGCTGAGACCACCCTCGCTAGCTGCCTTTCTCGCAAGCTCGAGATCCTTTGCGTTGGCGGCGAGGATGTCATCTTTTGAGGCCGTTAGTGCAGCGTGGATAGCCTCGAGGGCATTGTTGCGCTCCGAAGCCGGGAGAGTAGCGAGGGTGAAGGAGGCCGTCTTTGCAGCGCTGGCTGCGGCCTCAGGGGAGGCGTTTGTGAGAGACATTTTAATGGGAGATTGAAGGGGGAGGATATCGAGGGATTGAGGTGATGGTCGTGATATAGAAAGTGACTCAGGTGAGGTTGTAAATGTATGGATGGCGATTTGCCCCGCTACTGTATGCACCCCGCCATTATGAGCCTCGGGGAAGCTGCCGTTACATTTGAAGGATTATTAAAGATAAAGGGTATTACAAATGTCAATTGTATAATTAATACTAGGAGCTGTCTAATTTTTTCGATACTGGTATAATTTATAGTGATCTTTTTCTTTTTCTATTTCCGTGTCTAGTATTAACTATTTTTTTGTTATTGTGTTAGTTAGTATTGCGACTCTGCTTTCTGCGCGGACCCTATTTCTGCGCATAAGT
>JAASAY010000184.1:0-66371 GCA_014822085.1 Fusarium stilboides
ATTCCTACACTACCCTCCCCATCCCCCATCCCTCTCCCACCTTTCCCGCCGTCTCTTCACAACTCCAAACCAGCCGTCATCGTCCTTTTTCCTTCTCTTTTTTATTGTTTCTTTTTGCTTCATATCCACTCTCGCTCAAAGGTCTTGGGACCTTGAACTCTCGCTATTGTCCCTCGTTCTCTGCTTGTTCCTGAAAACTACAGGAACCAACTCGCTCGCTATTCGTGCCATCAGCTCATCGCTATCCGCGACCACATTCGCTTCAACGACCTTTACGTTCAGAATCTCAAACTTGACTCGCTTGATAATAACTCGATTGACCTTTGACTGCTCGTCTTGACTCTATCTCGAAATCGTCGATTTTCTCCTCCATGTGAGCGGAGCTCATGGATCCGAGACAGAACCAGTACCAGACCCAAAGCCAGAACAATAGTCCTCAGCAGCAACAGTTCGAGTTCCAACAGCACAACATGTCACAGCAACCGAGTCCCTCGCCTCCCCAGCAATCTCACGATGCCAACCCTCAGGATGTTCTTGCTGAGGCACGCAAGAACCTTCAGGTTCTGATTGACTCAGGCCTGTCCAAGGAGCTTCTGCATCAGCTGGTCGATGGTAGCCAGGCTCTCAACCTAAACCTCAGCGCGATGACTG
The DNA here is from genome assembly GCA_014822085.1 of Fusarium stilboides. Classification (NCBI taxonomy): domain Eukaryota; kingdom Fungi; phylum Ascomycota; class Sordariomycetes; order Hypocreales; family Nectriaceae; genus Fusarium; species Fusarium stilboides. The sequence goes on from JAASAY010000184.1 coordinate 652, forward strand.
CGATGCAAGCCATGCCTACGATTCCCTCTCAACCTCAACATCAAACTCCTACCTTTAATCAGCAATCCAACCCGAATCCTAATGTCAATAACGCCTCTCTCGCTCCGCCGCCGCCAATGCGATGTCCTCCTCCGCCTCCTGTTGTCTCGAATGTTCCGAGTGTCCAGACCGTGACCACGACCCCTACCAGCGGTTCCTCTACTGCCACAACCCCGTCAGCTGAGATCAAACATGAAGTTATTTCTGAGGACGTGAACTGTACGTCATGTTCATTCGCCACGAATGGTCGAATTCTGATCCCCCGGAACCTCACTGACATGTATGCTAATCAAGATAACAATACAGCCATGTTCCTTCCCCCTCAGGCTGCATTCAGCCATCGTCCTCGTATCTCCGTCTCCTCGACTAGCTCCGGCTCTTCTGGCCATGCCTCCATCTGGTCGACCAACTCGGGGCAATCTTCGATGTCCTGGCAGTCCGCTTCCACCTGCAACCGATCGCAGGCGCCGCTTCCTATTCCTCCTTCTAGTTCCATGAATGGACTTGGTCCCATGAGTGCCCCGGTTGGCACAGCTGGCAAGACCAACATTTACTGGTGCACCTCGTGCGAGACAAGCTTCAAGCGCAAGTACGACTGGAAGCGCCATGAGGACGAGTTTCACGAGCGCTGGCGCAAGTATCCTTGTCCCGAGCCTGGATGTAACCGCAGCTTTTGGGGCTCCAACTCGTTCAACCAGCACCACAAGCAGTGTCACGGCTGTAAGACGTGCCCACATGCCGAAAAGGTGGTCAAGTTCCTTCGAAAGCGAAAGTACTGGGCTTGCGGTTTCTGCTCTGCTCTCCACCCGGCCCGCGAACGCCATGTCGAGCATGTTGCTCGTCACTTCGAGTCGGGCATGACAAAGGGTGACTGGATGCACTCTCGCGTTGTATATGGTCTTCTCCACCAGCCCCTGATCCACGAGGCTTGGGATGCGCTGGTTGTTAGCAAGCAGCCTGAGTACAATGGCCGAAGACCTCAGTTCAGCTGGCACCCCAGCAAGACAGGTCGTGCCCAAGGATTCCTCGAGAATGAGAACCCTGGCCAGCTGCAAGATCTTCTTGAGTTCTTTTCTGGCGACGAGGGCGAAGCCCAGTGGATTGTTAGCGTTGCATATGACCTTGCCGATATCGTCCTTACTTCGGCGCCCATCCCTTCTCCGCAGTACTCGCATACGAGCCTTGGACCCCAGGCGTTTGCTCACGATCCTCGCATGTCATTCATGCCGCTACCCACCCAGGGCCATCCAGGCCATCAGTCGATGATGCCTTCGCCAGATCCTCAACAGACTTCATATGGTACACCATTCCGAAACACGATAATGGTACCATCCCAACAATTTACCTCACCTCCGAGACCGTCACCAGAATCGTCGACTCACTCACCTATGGGACCATCAACATCGCCACTGATGCCCCCTCCAGCTCCTTCTCCTCTTGAGAAGCGGGAGCATCCTCTACCACCTCCACCTCAATCTCAGAACCACGGGACTGGCGAATCGATGATGGACTTTGAGTACTCACCAGCTCCTGTGGTGTTTGAGGATTGGGAGAGTCTCACGGGTGCTGTTATTGAGCAGCCCGGTCAACAACACAACGGAACACCAGCCGATTGGGGTATGGTGCAATATTTTAATGACCCTCGGGTCACCTCATGAGCTTAGGCTTGCCACTCTTTGACTTTTTGGACACTATCGAGCCATTTGTTTTTTATTAGCCCAACTTTGGGCTTCCCCACGTTTTCCTTGAATCGAATCTACCGACACGGACCGACTGGAGTCCTCGTGCAAGCATTTTCCTTTTTTGTTTTTCCTTAGTAGATAATGATAATACCCCTTCATCGAGACGGCAGGTGAGGGCATCTGGATTGCTTGTTATCTTGTCACGGCAGGCTGAAAGAAATGTATTGGGCTTCTTATGTCCTGGTTCAAAAAAGCGGAGTTGGGGATGCTGTCCTGTCGTCCTTTGTTTTCCTTTATGTGATTGATGGATGAGAAGAAACGGGAATCACCTAGCGGATGGATGAGAATAAAGGAGGTTGAGGGAGGATCTGGTCTGGCCGTGAATGTTGGTGCGCATATACAGCGACGCTGAATAGCCAGATGCTGTAAGATAGGATAGAGAAAGGAATAGAGATCCTGGAAGGGATGAATTTGAATGAACAAGTGCGTCAGAGGCTGATTTATATGGAGTGAAGTGAGGAATGTAAGGGGAAATGAAGTGCGTCTGAGACAAGGCTTTGGCATGCATGCCGGCTTGCTAAGTTAATGGTCGCACGCAGAGGGGAAATGTATGTCTTGGAAGTTATTTGGCTTGCATGCAGACACGGTCACGCCTTGAAGATGTGTCCAGGTTGAGTCTAAACCTTGATAAGGGTTCGGATTAGTAACCAGGAAAGGTGAGTCGTACTTTGACTAGGTACACTGAAGAAGAGAAGCTGATGCGACAGAGCAGATCTGAATTCCTGAATTAGAAAACTTACTCAGTCCACGCCAGAGACAACGAGCCATCTCTTGAGTGACGTGCAAGCAGAGCAGAGCGACTGGCCGAATCTGATGTGAAGTCTTGTTGAATCGACAAGACGTGCGGTCACTGTCAAGGCCTGTTCAAGCATGCCTTGTTCGCACAGAATGAACGAACAGTGTTGCATTTCTGCGGAACTGTCGCCTGATTCTTGTTCATCCTTTGTCCGCCCAGCTGTGAGTGAACAGTGATGGTGATAATGGCGACAGCATCATGAACACCAGAAGGAACAATTCATTGTTTCGATCAGCCAGTCACAATTTCTCTAGTATATAATGACTAGAAATCCTCCCGAAGCAATCAACTCATCAACTTTCCTCATCAAGAACATTCTGGATCCTTGACTACACTGAGTATCATCGCCTTTCCGAGTTCTTGATTTCTTCTCACAACTACCACAACTAACAACCACTAACTCACTCACAATGCCTCATAGAAGCAGCACCCGTCGCCAATCCGTTTCCTTCATGGACGCCCTTGGAATCTGGACCATGGGTCCTGAACATGCCCGTCGCCGCTCTCATCATCATCGTCGCCGTCGTTCTCATCACCGGTCAACATCCACCGCAGAGTCCAGGCAAGCTCGTCTCGACAATGCACCGCCTGGTCTTCATCTCACAGCTACCGAATGGAGACACTACGCTGACGTTCCTCCTGGCTACGAGTCAGAGGATGAAGAGTGTGACTGCGCACACACCGACTGTGACGAGGACGAAATCCCGTACGCTCCTACTCCGCCCAGAGCAGATCCGTTCCGTTCGGCTTGGTCTCACACAGCAGCTTCAGAGGCAACTCGTGCCCCTGCCCCTATTGACCAAAGAGAGTCGTATCTCAACCGCATCAGAGGCCGGCCCTCTGTGCAGGGCAATCCTGAGCCCAGACTGCGACACCAGGTAAGTTACGACGCTACTAACGACGCTCTGTTTGCGAATCTTCCCCGTCCTGATGGTCAGCGTTTCGCGGGTGAGATAGTCGTTCATCGACTACGAGAGGGCGGAGAGGGTCTCATCACTGAGACTTTCGGTCAAGCTACTCGGCCTCAGATGTATGCCCAGCCCATTCGCGAATCTCAGTACTTTAACAATCCCCGTCCAGTACCTCCCATCCCTGGAAGAGATCCGGACGATGAGTGGCCTAGCGCTCAGAACATTTATCGCATGCCGAACGAGTTTCAGAGTCGTATCAATACCTGGCGCGACAGCATCCCTGGTAACTCGTTTGGGCCTGCGCCATCGGAGTTTGGGGGAAGTAATGCTTCGACGGTTTGGCCTGGTGGTGAGCGGGAGAGTGATGCGAGGACTGTCGCACCTGACGACAGTTTGACGGAGATTGTGCGTCGTCGTGGACACAGATCTGGAGGTGGAAGTTTGTATGGTCGACGTTTTTAGGAATGATGCGAAGCTGGTCTTTGCTTACACAGGCGTCGTATAAGTCATGGCTTGGGTGTGACTCGGCACAGATAGCTATGTCTTTCAAGTGAAAGGCATGAATTGAGCTTATTAGCGGCAGGTACAGCGCTTATTTCGTGAAAAAGAGATCACTTCTAACAGTTTTCGTTGTATGCATTTCGGGGTTCGTTTAATTGGGAGTTGACTTGATGCTTCTTGATGTCTCGATGAGCCTCTATTGAATCACTATATTTGGGGTGGCGACCACTTCAAGTTTTAAATTTCAGATAATACTGTAAATGAACCACTTATACCTATGGATTTATGGATTTAAACGTGATGATTGGAACGCGGACAAAGAAGAGAGACAATAATGCATGTTATAAGTGGTATGTAGGTAAGTTGGATTGTACTATGTAGTATGTACCCCTGTATTTGAATGGCCCCACATGACATCGCATCTAAACTCAACCCCAGTTAGACGCGACGCGGGCGAGCTTCAAGTCAACTTGGACCTTTATACATCACGACCCCGCAGACGACAACCTTAGCAATAGCCCATAATCTGCATCGAAACTTGGTCTGCATATTACCAATATCTTCTTCAATTGGTTGCGACTGCTCCGGAAGCTCCAGGGCCACCCTCTCGACGCTGCGCAAGGCGCTAGGTCCTTTGCGACTTGGAATGCGATTCACCACCGGCTCGACTCTACCTCCCCAACATTTCCTTATGCATTGATGTGGCATTCTCTTTCATGTTGAATTAAAAACTTAGAAAGGTGAGCACTAACTACACCTCAAGAATGGGCCGGATATAGTCGAGCCAGCTCTTCTCCCCATTCCTCTTTCAACCTCAAGCTAACCCACCCGCCAGTAATCATAATGAACACCCTAGACGACGATCGATTGTCCGCCAGCTCAGGCGACTCAGACAATGAGAATGACAACGACAATGATAACGATAACGACCGCACCGAGCAGGACAATGACGCCGATGAGGCAATGGAGGATGTAGACGATAATGGGGACCAGGACGCAGAAGGCGACGACGATGATAACAACGACGACGATGACGATGATGAAAATGGCGAAGGAAATGACGATGCCGAGGGAGATGCTGAAGGGGATGCTGACGGTGACGCCGAAGGAGACGCGGAGGGAGAGGGAGACGAGAGTCAACCCCCAGCTACAGACTCCAACGACCAGACGGGTACCCAAATCAAGACTGAGACAAACGGCTCAGCACAACCGCGGAGATCTTCCACACCTACACTTGGTTCAAACAAGCAATGGCCTCAGCCCCGACCAGAAGTCGTCAACGCCCGTCTCTACGATATCGTCCCAACCATGGCAGCTCCCCAGTCAACGAGCGTCAACGCCATGGCCATAACGCCCGATCTTCGATACTGGGTCACAGGAGGTTCTGACGGATACATCCGCAAGTACGACGGTCCCAACACCATCAATGGAAAGCTAGCCTTGACGGTTGCCCAGAGACATCCCTTTGTCGACAGCGTTACGAAAGCAGGCATCCTTATGTCGTACTGGGAGAACGAGGAGCCTGCGCCTCCTGGCCGAGGTGACCAGGAGCACATACTCTCCCCTGTCTACTCGCTCGCCGTCCAGTCCCAAGCCCTCTGGCTCCTCTCTGGTCTCGAGTCAGGCGGTATCAACCTACAGAGCGTCCGGCACGACGAGGGCAAGCGGATCCACTGTCTACAGCAGCACACAAACGCCGTGTCCGTCTTGTCCATGGCCCAGGATGAGAAGAGCGTTCTCAGTGGCGGTTGGGACAAGAACATCTTTGACTGGGATTTGAATACCGGCCAGACAATTCGTAGCTTTGACGGAAATGCTGGTCAAATCTCAGCCCTTGAGCTACGGCCTGCCAATGGAGCGCCCATCCCCGAGGAAGACGATGAGCCTCTGCCGTCCAATACCATGGCCACCAACAATGGAGCTCCAATAGCCAATGGAAACTTTACCGACGGCCTCACCAACGACGGAGTAGATGACATGAACGCCAGCTTCAACGCGGATGCCAACGCCGGCGACGGTCAAGCCTCCCCCGCACACGATAGTCTATTTGGCGGCAGTGACGCGGGGAGTTTATTCGGTGAAACAAAGGAAGATCAACCGTTTGGCCACGACGACGACGAATTCGGCTCAGCATCTATGGACATGATGCCCACACACGGCCATGATAGCGCCATGGACCACTCGGCAGACATGGCCGCCCTCGACGCAGGAAAAGACACAGAGACACACCCCCCAGCACCACCACCAGCTGTCGAACCTCCTCCATCTGTACCAGACGCGGATGCCATGGACGTAGACCTCGTCCCCGCTCCCACACAAACAACAGAACCCTCCCAAGCAACCCAAGACTCCGCTCCTCCCGCATCCCAAGAAGCTCCCCCTTCGCCCTCTCTCATGTTAACCTCCCACGCCCCAACCCAGCACGATCCTACCCAAACATCCTCAACAACCTTCCTCTCCGCCGCTATGGACGGCGCTCTTCGCATCTGGGATAAGCGACAGCCCGACCCCGTTGCCCGTATAGGTACCCGCAACGGCGTTCCGCCCTGGTGCATGGGCGCATGCTGGAGTCCCAACGGCAACGCCATCTACGCCGGTCGTCGTAACGGTACTGTGGAGGAGTTTGATATACACAAGGCAAAGAGGAACTGGGAGCCTCAAAGAACACTTAAGTTCCCTGCTGGTAGTGGTGCCGTCAGCGCTGTGAGGCCCATGATAAACGGCCGCCATCTCGTCTGGTAAGTCCCACTCCTTGACCCCCCTGACTTCTTCTATTCTAACAATATCAGCGCCTCCCACGACATTCTTCGTCTATATGACCTCCGCGATTCCGGCGCCGTCAAGCATTCCACCGTTCCCTTCCTTATCATTCCTGGTCCTCCTCGCGCAGGTGTCATCTCCAGTCTCTACATCGATCCCACCAGTCGCTTTATGCTCAGCGCTGCCGGGACCAGAGGCTGGGAAGGTACCAGCACTGAGGTCTTAATTGGTTACGAGATCAATGTCACGAACGGATGAGGTCTTGGCTTAAATAAGGTGCTTGGATAGGCGAAGACGGGATATTGGATTATCCAAAACCTTGGTCTTTGTTCAGTTTGGGCGCTGGAGTTAGGAATGGGCAACTTTGGGCTAGATGTTTCCTCTACGCAGACACCTAGATAAAAATCCGATTTATAATCCTCAAGTCTTAAACAGAAGCTTACCTCAACTTCCTCACCTTTGTCTCAAGACAATCACTGTAATCACTTATGTAGTAACAAGCAAGGTTTAGAAACAATAATTGCACAAGTTCTCTAACACAAGTCTAATCTACAACTTCGTCGCAACATAATCGAAACAGTTCTGCCGTCCAACTCAAGCCCACCGTATATTACAGATACAAGTGAGTACGGCCTGGCGTGAGAGCTTTACAAGAAGCCCACTCTCATCTTCGCTCAACCCTTCACTCGAAGCTAATCAAGTCCAAACTCTCATCAATACCGGGTTCGCTACTCAATTCTGTCAGTCTCCCCTCCCCCACTTCATAGCTATAGTAGCTATCATCAGGGTAACGCCCTGCTGCTGCGTCAAGGAGCAGCCCCTTCCTGCTTGACGTTTCTTCAGCGCAAGCGCTGGTTTCACTGCTTGTCTCCCCGGGAAACTGGTTCAGGGAGGGCGCCGGAATAGTATATTTCGTATATGTGGTAGGCCCATACACACGATTACCATTGTCAGCCCTTGTTTGTCGAAATACTTCATTGACGACCGTTTGACAAGGACTCTTTGGTGGCCCACCCCGTCTTGCAAGCTTCTTCAAAGCCTCGTCATGCTGGGACACCTTCTCAGGACTCCATTTGTCCGACATAGAATCCTCTGTCAATGAGGCTGCGGTGCCTTCAAATCTTGGTGTTGAAGGGGTTTCGTAATGTGGTTGAATCATTGAGGTCTTTTTGGCTCGTTCCGACATATGGGAATAATATCCCATCTGCATCAGTTCTTCGCTTGTTGGTTCCCGATGCAGATCTTGGACCGTTTGGAACGAATCCAAGTGGTAGCCAATTGTTGAATCTTGTGTTCTCGCAGCGACGACAGTTTGTTTCAGAGGCAATTCCTTATTCTGAACCCGGACTCCGGGAGTAACTTGATCGCCTCTTGAGTCGTTAATGAAAAGTTGAGAACCAATCTTGGGGTGAACTTTCTGAAGTTTACCGCCTCTCCCAGTCTTCCCACGACCCCTTCCCGCTTTCCCACCCCGATGAGCCTGGGCTGCGATGTTTGACGATGGCGGTAAGCGTGGAGTTCTGATAGGAAGTACGACAGCTGACGCCTGCCGGCATTTTTGCGAACATTCGCAACGATCCCAGCAAAGAGAGCCACACGAATGACCGCAGTCCAAGATCTTCTTGCATTTTTCTTGACACTTGAGTTTTGACTGCTCAAATGGATGACATGTCGTCCGGCAAGGATGGCCCTGGGGACATGTCTCTTCGCAACTGCGATCACAGCCGGCTCCAGGAATAATATCCCAGGTTCCGAGGTCGGTAATCTCAGTGACTCGCCCATGGTTCTTGCAAGTGACAGGAAGGCAGGTATCAATGCATTCGTTGTTCACAAATACATTATATACCTTTGACCAAGTGTTATAGCTTCGGCGGGTTCGGTCTATGAGGTTGAAGGCGTTGCCAAAGATATACATGCCGCATTTGGCGCGGCTTGTGGCCACGACCGCTCGGTTCTCATTTGCAACAAAGCCTGGACGAACACTTCGCACCAGAGAAAGGAGTATCACGTCGTTCTCTTCGCCCTGGAACCCATCCACTGTTCTCACAGACCATTCTCTCGTGGGGTTTGCATTCATCAAGACAGGATCTCGACGAAGCTTCTCAAGAAGAAGGGTAACCTGGCCTTTGTAAAAGGACAACACGGTGATCTCGTTGGGGAGGACACCATTTTGAACAAGATATCTGACGAATCGCACAATCATGTCCGCCTCATGTGGGTTCGAGAAGGAATGGTCGTCTGCGTTCTGCACTTCTGCCCATTCGTGATGGTACCACCAAAGGCTTTTCCCGCCCATGCCTGGGACCAGTGGTCGCTCATTGAGATCGTTGACAGAGGGATGGTCAGTAAGCTCAAGGTAAAAGGTATTGACCACCTCACGAATTGCAGGGACCATGCGACGTTGTACCTGAAGCATACTGTAAGGCAGCTTGAGTTTGACCAGCCTTTCAAACAGAGAGATGTTCATGTTGTAGGGTGCTTTATCAAGCCCCGGGGTGTCGACTTGCGGAACCAGCTGCTGATGATCTCCGACAAGCACAATCTGGTCGAGGGTAGGATACAATGCTGAACTGATGTTCGCTTCGCGGGTCTCGGCTGCCTCCTCGACCATCAATATCTGCGGCTTTAAAGCCGCAATCAAACCACGATATTTGGTCAGACCTGTGGTTGTGCACCCCAAGATCTCGATTTTTTCTTCGTGAATGATCTTGACATCTTGCATCCACCGGCTGACCTTGACCTCATTGCAAGCTGCCTGATATTCTTTGAGCAGTTTGGGGAACTTTCCAGCCCTTGAATCAATGAGTTGCTTTCGAAGGCAGCGGTAGACCATGCCACGTTGAGGCGGTTTGATGTTGTACAGGTTTGAGTGTTTGGCAAGAAGCTTCACGGCTTGGTAGTACCAGGCGGCCTCTGTGGAGAGTGTACCAGGAACAGAGCCAGTAACGTAGAATTTGATGTCAAAGAACTCGCCCCGAAGTCGTTCCTTGTCATTTTCTTCGTTTTGTTTGGACCCATCTAGAGCCTCACCATTGTCCACAGGCGCCTCGGCTTGCTCAGTGGGAGGGCGGTAGACATATCTTTGGTCGGACTCGATGCAGCCGTCGAGCCATTGCGCAATGGAATTGGCGGCGACACCATTCTCGTTGCTGTCAACCATATCGGCTGATTCCCACTCGTCATCGTCCAAAGACTCATACTGTTCTCTCGAGATGAGTTCCTCTTGGCGAAACTGTTCAGCAGTGATAAGAAAAGGTGGGAAACAGTCTGATAGAACTTTCTCAATTTGACTGAGAATCTTCTTTCGAGCGTTCTCACCCTGTGTAGGGCCACGGCGAAGCCTGGAACTCATCCTGATATTGTACAAGGTACGAACACTGATTTTGTCGTCCTCTGTACGCCCACCAAGACGGGCAATGACCGCGTCGAAACTTGAGCATCGATCGAGTAGCTGGTCCAAGGCATGATTGGTCTGAGCGGCAACCAACACGGGTGGGATGGCTTCATCTTTTCCTCGTCCTGCTTTGAGCGTAAGAACAAAACTCTTAAGAGCTTGTACCGACGTGAACGTTTTGCCAGTACCAGGAGGGCCTTGGACAACGGCGAGCTCTCGTGAGGTCATGCGATCAAAAGCCGCCTTTTGTGACGGATCAAAAAGGCTGGCGCTCGTCGGAGTCTCAGCGACCCAGATATCGGCGAGATACGCTGCATTGCATTCCTGATTTGATCCATCAATGATGTACTTGTCGAATTTGGATCTAGGAGAGAAGTTAGTCTCAAGACCGAAAATCCTAAAGGAAGAGAGAGACTCACTCAAAGTTGGCAGCATGTTGCAAGCCAACCATCGCATGGCGGACTGTTTCGTAGTAACCACCTTTAGCTTCGAGCATAACCATCTCGATAGAAGGGTCAAAAACCGCGGTGTCGCAGTTGGACCAAAAGATCTCGATACGAGGTGGTGTATTCTCATCCTCGCCATCTTCTGGATTCGGTTCTAGACCACCAAGCAGGTATCTCGCTGCGACAACCGCGACAAAACACTGATTGGCAAAGCCGTCGGAGCGAGGAGATAGAGCTACGAGTGTGCCTGCTGTGAGGCGTGTAGACTGGTGCCAAGCCACCCTGGTAGGGGAGCGTTCTGTCGAAAAGGAAATTCGGCAGGCAGGTCCAGATTTGGCAAATAGGTAGCCCTGGACGTGTACCTCGTAGAAGTTAGTAAGTGACTCGATGGTAGAGAGAGGGAAACGACTAACCTGTGAGTAGATGTAGAAATCATTATCCTCCATCATGGTAGGGTCGTTTCTGAATCGGTTCACAGCTTGCCTCAGTAGCTCAGTGCCTTCAATACGATTGAGGGCGTACTGAAATTCAAGATACTCGTTCTTCTTGAAGGGATCATCCTCTTGAGGACCTTGAGGAAGAGGTGCAGGGTCAATCGCCATAATTTCCCCAGGCTGGGGGAACTCGGCGGAGGACCGCCAATCTTGACCATCAGCTGCTAACAGCTGTCGATTCATCACATGGTCGGTGATGATCTCGAGAGCGGAACTCTCTCTTAGAACCTGGTGCGAGTCAGTGCGAATAAAATAATAAAACTATGATCGCTCTCACCTGGTGTCTCGCAGCCATCCTCGCGAACGAGGTAAAGGAGCTTCCCCCGTTGCAAACAAGCAAGACTGATAAGAGGAGCGAAGCAAAGTGAGGAAGTGGTCTGAGTAGGGATAGCAACTCGAGGGGCAGAGAACAGGAGTTAAACAATCCTCAGCAGTTTCACAAGGGATGAGTCGGAGCAAGAGGTTGAGTGCAGGGCTGAGAAACAGGAGCTGAACAGATGCGAGCATGAAGGGGGTGAGAGACGAGGAGGAAGACAAGTGCAGAGAGGAGAAGAGACGAGGGAAGAGATAGTGATAGAAATGAGGGAGTAGCTCCTCAGTCCTCAAGTAGGAGTGAAGGTAATTCCTCAAGTCGAGTTGCCTAGCAACTATGAAGATGGGAGGTGGAAGGAGGAAAGAGAAGAAAGAGGTGGAGGGGAAGAGATGAAATCTGCGCCAAAGAGAAAGAAAGTGGCGCGCCTACTCGGCTGAAGGTAATGGATCAGGATGAAAAGTTGAGGATGTGGCTGCCAGTTGCCTGACAGCTGTATGCAAGTGCGAGAGAGCTGCCAGTGCTGGAGTTGCCCAGATGAAAGTGCCCACCCAACGACGAGCAATATTTTCAGGGCTACTAGCCCAAGCTGATTCCCGAGCGCAAAGGCAAAGCTGCTACCTCAATGAAGCCGACCTAAAAGGAAGAAAGAACTGATTTCCTTTGTTTTATTTGTCAGTGTATGCACGACGGCTGTCTGGCAGTATATCGCACTTACCCCTAATGGAGTATCCAGTATGCGCTGTCAAGTCCGACCTACGTACGGGGATCAGGAACTCTGCAAGTTTTTACAAAGTTCCCATGCAGGTACGATGTGCTCTAGATGAAGCTTTCGAATATGCCAGTGCGATACGGCAAGATTGATTGTGTCAAGTGGGAGATGTTGGTTGAATTTCCTGTGTAACGACAGCTTGAGAATCCTTGGAATTACGATGGTGAAGTCTTTGAACGGGCGGTGAATTGCAAGGCTCTGAACGGGAGGAGTTTCTTTTTGTAGTCAGAGGTCGGCTCGTCGGTGATGGATAATGGTTGCGCTGTTCGTAAAGACCAGTAAGGTAGTTAGCTCAAGCTCAGTTTCAAGGTCGATTTGTTCGAGCGCTGTACCGACTTCTGCAAATGCTTCAAAACTACTTACCCTAGGATACTCCGACAATTCTTCAGCGGCTAGATTGAGTAGTTGGGCCCTTTGCCGTCATCTGCTTCGCAATCACGGCGTAGCAACCTCGTCGATTCAGGGGTCCTTTTGCACCCGTTAACTGAGCATTCCTCTTGATGCCTTTGAATGAACAAAAGTTGCAAGAAGTTCAAAAACCGAGCTGATGTCCGTTAAAATGCGAAAGAAAGAATCGAAAAAGAGAGAAGGAGAAAGAAAACCCCTTGGGCAACCCATGACATGTCCGTTGGGGCGATTTCGGGAGGCTGCAGATGGGCGCACGCGGTTTGCCGTGATATTTTCAGCACATGCCTTGTTCGCTCTCAGCGCAGCTTTGACATTCTGCATAGGCTAATGGTAACCTGCGTAGTATTGGTTGAAGGTATCTGTTGTCGGCGTAGTGTATTCAGGGGCGTACGGGATCCTGCAGTACATCCGCTGCCACCACCAATAACGTCCTCAAGCCACAGGTGCAAAGTGATACACGCGAAACATTCTAGAAGCAATGGAAGCAATCTGTCAGCATTAATCGAAAGACTGCATTAGGAGTGATTCACGATGGAGGGTTCATACTTGACAAGTGACCTGGTAGTAATCCGCTGACCGCGTGATTGCTACTTATGCAGCTGGAAAAGATAACATCGGATACCCGAGACCCTACAGGGACATCAACAAGAGCGCAAACAAAATATGGTTTCGTTTCTTCCAAATAATCGATGTGGAATAGCAAACACTTACCCTGTTTGCTGACTTACACAACACCAACCAGGTCTGATGATTAGACCAGCTTCAAAGCCAATTCCAAGGCCACGAACGCCGCAAAGAATGCAACAATGGACAGGTTGAACGATTTCATTCCACTCCAGGGTATTCCGTATATTAAACCCATTCTTCATGACACACAATGTGCCAACCCTATGATATGATGCCATACAACTCCTCTCTTACAAATGTGTTCGCACACCGCAAAGCAAATATCGTCAAAATCTCTTTTATGAGCCCGTGATAATGATGATTCAACAGACAAAAGCCCCCTTTCGCCAGAAGATGCCCGCCGCATTTCCTTTGACCCACCAATTCGCCTGGAAAAACACGGACGCAGATCCCGTAATCTACATTTCCAAGGTATCTCCAATAAAACATTAAACTCGCGCGTATACGGAGGAAGTAAAATGCCTTGCCGAAAGAAATGGCTAACTCTGAACTCCTTAAAGTATCGCAAAGCCCGCAGGCTCTAAATCAAGACCATCTGGGAGAATAGGCCGTCCTTGCATAGGGAAAGGCCAGAAGAGAGGGTTTTCCATATTATCCCCCGTCTGCTGAACTGAAGGCGACCCTCCTCCTGATCCAGACATGAATGGCCCCATGCCCCATTGACATGTGATATCGCCCTCGCGCAGGTTTGGTACGAAGAAGTTGAGACTCCCCGTGTGTGGCAGGACCAGGCGATCGTACTCTTCCGCTGTCAGTTTATTGGCGTTGTTTTCGACTTCGATATCCCACTTTTGAGCCAAGTAACGGAGGATATTCAGTGCCTGCTCAGCAAACTGGTGACAAGGAGCCATTTCGGTAAGATCCGAAATGCCTTGAGTTATAGACTCAGCCACACGAGGGTCAATCTTGGCCGCTTTCTCCATATCTTTCTCAGTAGAGTCTGGGTTGATAGATGTTGCACCGATGGCCAGATGCATGATGGCCGACGTCAGAACAAAGTAGGGCACGAACGAAGGCGTCCTTCGTAACGTGTAGAGAGACGAATAAGACCTCAGAAGACCTTGAATGGCGTCGGCTGCTTGCGTGCAGACATCGCGTGGCGACACCTTGGACCCGATGATTCGTAGCTTGATTAGAGGCCGAAACAGGAGTAATATGGCAAAATGATAGTACATGCTACTTGTGGTCAGCGCCTCGCCCTAACAGCAGTATGCGCATGCTCGAAACTTACTGAGCAAACAAAACGGCCGGGGTGAAGTTGTGCCCCAGCCGGAGCACCTCAGGTATGCGATCATACCAATTGAGGTACTGTGTGTACATGCTTAAAAGTTCCCGGGCAGTGAGAGGTTTGCCCGGAGAATGTAGAATGTACAAAGATTGGTGTACGAGCTCGCTGAGTTCGCAAAAGCATTTATATACAGATCGTACATTAGATGGTTGCTGGCACGAACGTTGTAAGGGAGCCCCTGATACAGTCAGTGAAAGTCAAAGGGAATTGAGCAATTTTGAACTCACCATCATCCGTGTAAGGTACCCACAAAGACGCCTCGATGTCTCCTATTATCGCGGGTTTCGGGGGTAAGTGAGGGAAACATGAACATTGCGGTAATGAACCTGTGGCGAGAGACCATGCACTGTGGTAATCAGTCAGAGGAGCCTATTCACACAATACAACGAAAAACATACTGGTCAAGTGCAAACGCGCCCCAGAAAGTTGCCGCTTGTACTGCAAGCTCATCTTCATCCCCTTCGTCCAGTATTCGGTGCAATCCCATCTCAATGGCCAGTCGGATGCTCTGGCCAGCATAATACCAACTCTCCGAATCTCGCCCACAACTAGCTTCTCGGATTGACATTATCCCCAGCGCTTGAATGGTTGTGAGGGAGTGGTGATCTGTTTCTTGAGCAAACAGCCGCAATGCCTCCTTGAAAAAGTGGTCGCCAGACGTATACGGGTCATTGGGGTTGGCACGAGACATGGGTTGCGTTGAAAAGCGACAGCCCAGCGCGAGGAGAGCGTTCACCAGAATTGGTGAACAGTACCGATGTCGTCCTTCTTGAAAATCATGCAAGAAATGTTCTTTGCTTAGGGACGCAAATGTCGGATATTCCCAACAGAAATACAAGGCCAAAAGATGCTGAACAAGAATGTTATCACTAGTAATAGCGGTCCACGTTGAAGTTGCAGTTCGTAGTTCCGGTTCGTTTAAGGGTGACAGAATTTGCTCGACACCACGATATCGCGGGAGACCATCCGACATTTGATCAGGGTGCATGTGCTCCGCCCATGATCCTACTCGGTTTTGTGGTGGTCCTCGCAGATCTGTTGTCCAATTCATAACATCTGGGTGTGAGTTGCTTCTTGTTGATCCGGGTTGGCTATGAAAAGAGGAATGCCAGGGACTGTGCTGGCCCATCTCGGGCCTCATTGCTGGCTGCTGCGGTGGTGGTTGATTCACTCCGAGACTCATAGCAGCCAATGTCCCCAATCCACCTCCTGGGAAACCTGGGGCAGGGCCCATCGTAGGTGCTTCAGGCCGCGTGGAAAAGGAGGGCACCGAGCCCCCGCCAGAGTGCGGCGCGTTTGCAATCCATTCTGAGATGGTTTCGATGGGTTGGCCGCCTCGAAGGCGTGTCAAAACTTCTTCCCAGAGCTCTGGTCGGACAAGTGCTGCAAAGACCTGGTCACTAGAACGCTGCTTCTGGCGAAGAGCCTCGATTTCGGTTCGCAGATTTTCCTTTGACTGACGCACGGGAATTTCGTAAACACAATCGATATCTTTTTGCGCTTTACAGCGTCCACATGGTCTTTTGCCGTCACACTATTGTTTGGTTATGTCAGCAAATAATGAGATCGCAAGTGCAAATGGAATGGTGAGTGATCAGGAGGCATCAAAATATCAAAAGTCCACCAGAAGCTGGATAACATGATTGATAGTGGGCATGCCAGGACGTACAAGGAAAGTGAAGCATGGGAGGGCCGGCCACCCTGCTCAGGGACGTTTGGGAGCAAGACAAAACGAGCTGATCTGCTACATACCTTTGCGCGCTTTTTGCGGCATTCTGTACAGGCATTGGGCGTGACAACACCTAGCCCTCGGCGTCGTTTCGAGTTTTGAGTATGGGTGATGTTGGTTGCGGTGCCCGATGCGGTTGAGGGAGTGTTGGAGGATTGAACCGAAGTGGGGGTCGGATTGCCCGCAGCAGTTCCTTGTGGCGTATGCTCAGCGCTGGGTTGCCGTTGACTGGCACCATCTGAGTGTTCATTGCTGTCTACGTCCATCGCAAGCTCTCAGCCTTGCAGCAAGGCTGTCGCAAGGTTATAGGAAGGACGGTAGAGGAAGAAAAGGTTCGTGATTGTCGTGCGGATCGGACCCGACGTCGATTGTTAAGCTTTATGGCTTCCGACCTTCAGCTCCAAGAGCTTCGGGTGGGATGAGGTCTCGGAGGGGCGACGGCGACGGAGGATACGGCACAGTCTGACATGCTGCGAGGGAATTCGCGATGGTGGCGTCGAAGTTTGAGCTTGAATTTTCTGAATTGTTGTTTTGTTGTCACTCTCCAAAGCTGCTTGGTGTTTGTCTAGCTCTATATCCGAGGATATTTTGGGCTGCTATGGCTTCTGCTTTCGCCTTCGCGTCACGGCTTGTAGCGGGGAGAATGCGATGCGGAGACACAACGGTTAAGATGGTCCAAGCTCTTACAATCGAATCGAGCCAGTCGCAATAAATTGCAGGATTGCAGTTGTTAAAGAAAGACCGAGAACTGCGTGTTTGTCGTTCTGGCTAGTAGAGAGCTAGCAATACGTAACCGAGCTAAATGTGAGCTTTTGAAGCTTGGGAGCTGGCAGGTTTGCGACTAAAGGGGTCCAAAGGAGGTTGTATCCGACTCCGCGAGTCAAGGGAGAGAAGGCCAGGAGTACAAAAGGACCCGGGCTATCGGCGCTTTGAAGCGCGCGCAATATCGTTCTTTCGTCCTCGTCGGATTTTGCGCCTTTTAGGAGGGACGAACGATGCTGTTCAGAAGAAGGTCTGGTGCCCACTCAATCGACGATGGTGCCGGCAATAGGAATTACAACCAAGCTTGCTATGGTCCATGCACGACGCGGACTGACGACTATCGAATTGTAGCTGATGACGATGGTGAAACGAAACAAGATAAAAAGCGGAAATGATGCGCAGACAACGAAAGTCGAGTATTTCAAGGATTGAGAAGAGTAGAGGTGTAGAAGAGGGAGCAAGAAAGGCGGAAGATTGGGTTTCTTGCGATTGCGATCACGAATTATCGTGGCGGTCGAGTCCAATGTCGGGCCGGCTCAGATCAAAGGATAGAACCGCGGCGAAACGTTTCGACAGATAGCGCCTTGGATTGGATCCCTTGTATCTCCCCAGACTTGTTTCCTCGCGTTTCCTCGGTGATTTGTTTTCAGGTTCTGAATATTCTCCGGCCTCAGCAGCGGTTCTTTGTTCAACAAGTCGATTACAAGAGACGATATTCTGTATCGCACCGCTTCATCGCGAGGAGCTGACGACGATTGAATCAATTTCTGGAGACTCTGTAGAATAGGTAGAGCGCCGGGGTGGAGAGATCAAGGTTGATAGTGGTATTATGATGTAGACGTGAGGAGCTAGCTCTACCTGAGGTAAGAGGTGCGCGATCTCTTGTGCGATGACGGGGATTGTTCCGCTTTTGACGGCTCAAGACAGGACGAACTTTAATTTTTCCCTGCACGAGCTTTATTGTGTTTGTAATCTAAAGCGCAGACTAACATTGCGCTGTGATCTTCGAATAAAAATGCCATGGTAAGATACTGAGGATTATTTGAACTCTCGGCTGGTCGAAGTGAGCAATGCGTTCAGTAAGTCGTCACTTTGCAGTTGAAGGTTATTCAGGAGCCTTTCCTTGTGGCTCGCCCCTTCTTTGTCATATTCTAACTGCAGATCATGTCTGTGAGACGGTTTTGGTGTCTCAGACAATGTAATTTTACTCGCGCCCTTCAAATCCTCTTGACCTGCGTCGTCTTGGCAAGGAATTGCTACAATGTTTTGTAACCCTTCTCCAGACTGATCTTAATCCGCATCCACATCTCAGTCACCCCCCTCGTCCAATTGGATCAGCACGGAATTCTCCAGATTGCACATCTTTCCTTGCATTGGCAATGGATACATGTCCTTCCCTGAGCCTCTCGATCTCATGATTGTGGCTTTCTCTCGGAATTTTAAACAAAGACTGCCATCTTAAGCCTCTTTCGGTTCAACGGGGTTTTCCGTGATAGGAAAGGTTTGTTTCTCCTTTGAATGATGTCAAGGGCATTGCATTGGTTTCTTGAAGCCACGAATAAAGCCACGGATACCCCAGAGTACAGAGTACAGAGTATGATCGACCTTTGGTTATCTGCCCAACAAAGCCTCTCGTCTCGAATCTTGGCACGAGGAAATAAGTGACGCTGCTTGTTAGTGGCATCATTTGTGCCAATCTCTATCAATGCATACGAGGAGAAGAGTGATCGTCAAGGACCATTCGATAGTGTCGACTGCAAGACTACCATTTGGTTGGCGGACTACTAAATATACTTGAGCAAATTTTGCCAAGTTTTATTTTTTAGCTGGGCGTCTTCAAGGACGCCAGCTCCCCAGCTAAGGTATCTTTGCCTTACCTCACCTTAGCTTCCCACTGCTACCCGTCGCTTTGCCCCTCCCTACCTTAACTGGCTACCCCACAGTACGTCATCGGCTTTTGACAGTCGTGACAGCCGACAGCCTCAACGCAATAAGTTATCTTCAGCTTAGAGCCTTGGCCATGACGTTGAGTTGGGCTGCATTGCAACACCAATGTTGAATCATGGTAGGCCTTGGTCAATACCATTTTATCGTTCGCTACTTGAGCTGCTCTTTCGCTTCACGAAAACAAAGTCGTTGTATCTAACAAAGGAGGCATACTAACTGCCATATATAGTTGATTGACAATATTAACCCTACATCCCGTTCCGTGTTTCATGCTATACCGTGGTTCTCCAAACACCACCCAACCGCGCCCCGTATGTATGCGCCTAGATACTATGCATCACTGTTATACAGTCTTACTTCTCAATTACAAAAAGAATATTCATATGCTCCCACTCTCAGTAAACCGCTATGCAAATGGTTCCCGGTGCCCCTTGCTCGGACTCCGATTGTACTTGACAGGACTACGTCCTCGCTCTCCTTTGCTAGGACTTCGACGACCCGAAGGTGTGTAAGGCGCAGCCAGGAGTGGTTTCATCTTGGGCGGTGAGCTGTCTGTATCCGTACCATCGTCAAGCATCGCATGGCGCTGCATTCTGGGCGTCTGTACTGGAACCCACATGAATCCAGGGCCATTCTCTGGTGGCTCGTGGGATGGAGCCGCCGGCTGAGATGGAGCGGGCGCGGCCGCCTTGTTGGCATAACCACCTAGGAAAACGTTGTTCGCGAATGCACAGAAAATCAGTACGGCGAAGAAGAAGCCCTATTCTATGTGTTAGCTATGCGACCTTCCGCCCCTTCCAGGAACAACTTACCCAAGCCTTGAGATTCATGGCATCTGAGAACTCATTGATAATTTCGGCGATTTGCTTGGCTGTGACCTTGACTCGCATGATAGATTCAGGGTTCTGCATCATGCAATCGTACCACTCGTCACAAATCGCCTTGAGCGCGGGACGATCCTTCTTCGCACACTCGTTCATGGTGTATTGGGTTTGACATTCCGTGATTTTGCTCATAATCTCGAATCGGGCCGTCTCATTCGCATTCTGAATATCAGACCTGATGGTGCCCACGATTGACCAGCCAATATAGACAAAGATTGATACGAGGAAGAAGTTGACAAGGAGCTGTACCCATCGATACAGATTATCAGGAGCGTTGGGGTGTTCGTCCAACATGTGGAAGAGGGATCCCAGAAATCCTTTGGGCGGTTCCTTCGTCTTTCTCTTGCCACGCGACCGCCGTGGTGCGATACTATCGTCCGAGTCCGAGTCTGACTCTGTCCATCGGTGTCGAGTCATGCTGCCCACATCCTTATCAAGGTTATGTCTCTTCCTTTTGCGAATGAATTCAGATACAGAGAGGTCCCGATTCGCTCGAATCTCGCCCCTGCCCGGTGTATGCTTTTTGGCTGAGAAAGGAGCTTTGCCGTATCGGTACGACTTGTCAACTCTGGAGGGGCTCGGCATACCACTCATGTTGACGTCGCTCATACGATCTGCGTCAGGAGTATCGTTGGGGAAGTCGGATACCTCTGTCTGTGCAGGGCTATCCTCCGCACCAGAAGCTTCAGACAGAGCTAGGTCATCAAACGGTCGTCGGGGAGTTGTGAAGGCAGGGTTCCGGAATGGAGGCGCGGCAGTTTTAGAAGGTAGTTGAGGAGTAAAGAAAGAAGACTGAGGTGGTTGCGACTTTGAAGGTGTGCCTAGGTTGGCGAAAGGATTTGGTCTCGTTGATTTCGAAGGGGAGCCGAAGACTGCAAACCATTGGGTCAGCTAGTTGTTGCCAGTTGTGCCACTGTCAGGGCGTTGCAGCTGCACTGCAGAGCTTTAGAGCTCCATACCGCCTCAACTTACCATTTTGTGAGTTACTTTTAGCTGCATGTGTAAAAGGGCTTGTGGGATCAAAAGGGCCACTGTCCTGGTATTCCCAGTCCATAGGACCTTCGTAAGTTCGACGATCCATAATCGCTTGACAGTTATCCAGCAGCTCCAAAAATTACGATCGAAGGTTCGCCAACTAGCCGAAGGTCGGGTTTTGATGACTGGACGTCTTGTGTGAATGCAAACAGCTTTCAAACTGAATCCATCAATTGTCGCTGGCAACCAAAAAGCCAAAGTAAACAAAGAATGCGGGTCACCTGCCTCAGGCTGCTAATGGAGCTTGGTGATTATGTCAGCAGCAGGGGTCGCGCCTCACCTGTGGCGGCTCTAGCCAGACAAAGAAAGTTGAAGGTTTGCGATTTGTCTATCTCCTATGTTAAAGCTCTTAACAAACCATCCGCCACCAACAAAATTCTCAGAAACCCGTCCTTGTAACATCACTCAGGAGTAACAGCTTCAAAGATTTAACGGCTGACAAAGAAACTCCGGGTGAAACACACGCGACCGACAACGCGACGCCATGTCCGAAAGGGATTCTCCCATCAGCGAGCACGCCAACGAGCCCGTCAATGATGGCCAGGAGCAGGAGTATGAGGATGCTGTCGCCGCTGCCGATTCTGATCGTGACTCAGATGCGCTGTCCGAAGTAGACGAGGATCAGTTCGAGGATTACGACCCCGAAACCGCCAACATCGAAGATCGTCCCGTCGACATTGATGAAGATGTTGCTCGCACACTGAAGGCAACCAAGCGAAAGCGCGCGGAGGGAGAGGCCCCGAAGAAACCACGCGAAGGCCGCCGAGACAAGAAACGTCGAGATCGAGATGACGATGTAGAGATGGATGATGCGGACGATGGTGGTAAAAAGTCACGACGATCAAGACGCGCCGCTGGCGATGGAGAACGGCGCCCTAAATCGAAGGCTGCGACCCCGGAGCCTGAGAAGGAAGAGCATCTCACTCCGGAGGAGAGACGAAAGCGTGCCATTGACCGAGCTCTCGATGCAGCAATCAAGAAGCCAGGAGGTCCCAAGCGCAGCAGGAAGAAGGATGAGATTGTACGTGTTGTTATGTGCATGGTCTGAAGCTCATATGGCTAATCATCTATTTCACAGGATCTTGAGGATGAGATTGATGACTTGCTTGCGGATCTCAAGGTGCAGATGGAGCAGGCTTGCCAGGCTGACAACCAGGCTCGTGAGGCTGGCCAACCAGCTCTCCACAAGCTGAAGCTGCTTCCTCAGGTCACTGCTATCTTGAACAGAAACAACGTTCAACATGCCGTTCTGGACCCCGATACAAACTTCCTGCAACATGTCAAGTTCTTCTTGGAGCCTCTGAATGATGGGTCCCTCCCGGCGTACAACATTCAGCGGGACATCTTTACTGCTCTCGCCAAGATGAACGTCGAGAAGGAGGCTCTTCTCAGCAGCGGTATCGGACGGGTTGTTGTCTTTTACACTAGAAGCAAGAAGCCTGAACCCAGCATCAAGAGAATCGCCCAGAGACTTCTTGGAGAATGGAGTCGACCTATCCTGAAGCGAACCGACGACTACAAGAAGCGACAGATTGAGACCCGTGACTACGATTATGAGTATGTGCCCTATCACCGTGTCGTCCAATCAACATGCTAACTGAACATCTCAAGGGCCGCAAAGATGGCACAGCGCCAGAAGACGAACTCACAGTTCAGTCTCTCCCAGCGTCCTGCGCTCAACGCCAAGGATGCCGAACGCGAGCGTCTGCTGGCTCCTTCGCGTGGCAACAACTCGGCTCGTATGGTCAACCTGCCTTCGAGCTATACTGTTGCCCCTCAGAGCACATTTACAGGTCAGGCTCGGGACTCCAGCCATCGTCCTTTGGGTGCCGGTGGTATGGAAGCATTCCGCAAGATGACCCAGAAGAGCAAGAAGAGGGCTGCTTGAGACTTTGCTCCTTAAAACTGCTGTTCACTTCTTATTTCGAAAGCCTGT
This sequence comes from Fusarium stilboides, assembly GCA_014822085.1. Lineage (NCBI taxonomy): Eukaryota > Fungi > Ascomycota > Sordariomycetes > Hypocreales > Nectriaceae > Fusarium > Fusarium stilboides. Next base: position 23,493 of record JAASAY010000184.1, read on the forward strand.
CTTGGGGGGCATACAGGTTGTAAGCTATTAGTTGATATCAAAGACTACGGTTGGTGTCGGCGGGTTTGGGTCTGGCGTTCAGGGCGTACACATACTAGTTCATCAAACTCATACAAAATCGGAGCCCTTTATGATGGGGTAATGCATATTGTTGTTTTTACACGTGATAGTTCGTGACCCTGATATTTATGTGTGAAAAGTGTTCGTCCCGTGTTCTTGAGACAGCAGATGACTCGGGCGATCTCCGTGCCACGTGCCTTTTACATGATGGGTGCGCTTGACACATGAACGAAAGTACGAAAATAGCTTGTTATGATCGATGATTTAATTCATTACATCTCAGAGTCCTAGAATAACCATATGATAAAGAACCAGCCTCGGCCCAGCCTCTGAAAAGGGTGGTGTGAACCTGCAGATAGCTAGGCAAGATACGACTCTTGATGCCGCCGTGCTCTAGCTATTCCTGGATGCGCCGTTGCTTCACATTTTGCTTCAGGGTCAAGCTATGTTATTTATCTAGGTTCACCACCAGTTGTGTGATAGATGTCTCTGAAACTTTGAGCTTGTGCAAGTGAAACACATCTTCAGCATGGAACATGGAAGCATTACATCCCAGATCTTTCGTACAACGGAGCACCATCCTAAAGCGCCCAAATCGAATAAGGCTATTTTCTTACTGGGGATCCATCATGAGATGGGGTTTCACGACTTGACTTCCGGGAAGTGTTCCTTGGTATGTCCCTGGAACAGTGACGTCAGATCGGGTATCGAGAGCCCAAGATTTGGTGATTGGAGAGGTTGGAGACAAGATGCACTACGGATGCGAATACGGGTTGGGGAATTTCGCCCAAATAGTCAATGGAGATGAACGGCGAGTGAGATGATCATTTATGAAGCAGTAGACGCGTTCAGGTATCAAAATCATTGTTCCAAAAGTAAAAGTAAACATAACACCTCAAGACTTGCCGCATCCTTGCAGCACTCAACCTGGAGATAACCTGGAGGTGCCCTGTTGCCCAAACCGAAGTACCCCACGTCCTCGAGGTACCTGCAAGGTCTTGAAGAAATGGCGTCAGTCCCCTAGAATTTGCGCGCGCCTGAGACGATTTAGCGCCGGATGCGGGAGTATCATTCTGACTACCGATACTCCAAGTGCCGCAGGTTGGCTTCCATGAACCCAAGGTTCCATCCATGCATCGAATGGATGTCATCGCTCAGGCACAAGGAATAGAACGCGCAACCGAAAGATCAGGATCGTCCAACGGAGCGTTTGTGAGAAGCTTTTTCTAGCGCGTCGTCATTATCTTGTCAGTCAAACGTTGGACTCCTAGACTCCTTGAGATCAAAAACCACTTTGCGGTTCGAGATATCCACATCTGCATGCATCCCGCGGAGCGTCCGCCTTTGGAGCAATTATCGTTATCGCGATTGTGATATCTCCGTCATGTCTTTAGTCTAGTTTACCTGTTTCAGTGCGCTTTCAGATGAAACCTGCCATCCCCTCCAATTGTGATATATAGAAACCCTTCAAATGCATTACTTTTGCTTCTTATTTCGGCGGTAGATAGAAAGCGGTTTGTCATACGCATCTGTGTTCGCGCCCACGTTCTGCGCTAGAATTTAGATCGCCAAACTGGAAGGATAGAGTCAAACTAGCACTGCGCTTGCATTTGTAGAAGGTGAAGTCGCAAAATTCTGTTGGCTCGTCTCTACCGCCAGAACCTCTCTCCCACCTTACCACCTCATCAACCTAGACCCTGGCCTCGGGCTTGTTCCTCCAGTGCTGCCCCTCCTCTCACGCTGATTGTTTTTCTTCTTTCCACATCTTCATTTCCAATTCCAAGGTTTTATTTAGACTCTTACAAGAAAGCTATCGCGGCCCGCCCGGAGCCCTGTCGAAAGTCATTACTCGGTCAACCAGATTGCATCCAAGGTACCACAACTAGCTTGCATTGGGACCAATTCACCGGCCCATTAACTCACTGTACTTGATTGACCCTTGTCAGATTGCGCCGCCACTGCGCAACATCTTTGATTCGACTCGCAAAGATCTACCCCGACGCCACTGCCGCACCACGACCACGACCGCAATTGCCTATCCATCTCCCCGATTATCTCCTAAATCTATCGAGCACCTTCAACACAATCATCTGAGCGATTTTGATTTACGTGAACTCATTGCTGCGAAAAAAGAAGACGCTTCTGCGACACCCTCCGATCGAGCACTTACAAGCACCCCTCTTCCCCCACTTCACCTCGACTTCTTACCGACGCCCAAAGACACCAGGATTGTCGCATCCTGCATTACGATAAACCGTTGAACGAATTCACGACCCAAACCATTGACGACGTGGCGACACAAACGCCAGATTTATATCGATTTCGCTTTAGATTTTAGACTCTGCCCTGTCGCGAGCGGGCACATTTGACGAACCAAACACAATGAACGGCACACAATCCCCCGATGCCCAAAAGGCTTCAAATTCCAGCACGAACGGACACAACAGCAACAGTAGCAGTCTCGCGGCCAAGAAACGCAAGAAGGATACACTCAAGCCTATTATCACTATGGAAGGAGCAAGCCCTCAGCCGGATGATGGGTATGTATAAAAACGTTTCCTTGTTCATTTCTTTGTTCCAGTCGCATTTCGTTTTCGCTATGTTTCCACCGCCTTGGCAATCTTTGCTTCTGTTTTGTTTTCGCAGCGCCTACACCAACCAACACAACTTTGGTTTGGGAGATGAGATGTGCTTGCGTATTGCCTGGCTATTTCCTTTCAGGCCTCTGGTTCACGCTGGTTCACGGATTGCAAGTCGCCATCCAGCATTATTCAAAGTTGCCAACATCGCCAAAGAACTCGATGCACGCCAATATCGCTTGATTGTTTTTAGCCGCACACAGTATCAGACATCGCTGTGGATATGAAACCAGAGCCACGATCTTCTTTGTCCGTTTTTCGGAATGAATCAATGGCAATCTCAACAAAGGATCAAGCGTCATTCCAACAAGATGTCCAAGGGACGGTCAACAACATATGGCGCGGCATTGCATCACCTTACAGAGGACAGCAGCGGGCAGTAAAGCAGGTTGAAACAAGTGTGGACACTGCTCACTCGGTGGCTTCGCCCACCTTGGCCTGGAACTTGGGGGCCCGTGTGCTTGGGCCTTGATAGGAGGACAAGACCCCATAAGTTTTGGGCATTCACCAACCTTGAATCACTCGATCGATCACTGGGCCCTCTGTACCTGATTTGGGCCTGCCCAGGTAGTGGTGCAGACAGTCACTTGCCCATGGCACCTCTGAATGCGCCTGGAGCTTCTGTTGGTTGGTGAAGGTGGAGGTTGACGAGAATGTGATGGTGATGGTGGTTGTGCCCATGGCTGTCTGATCTGTTACCACCTGACTGCTTGCCTGCCCCTTCACTATCACTCTGCACTCTACCTTCACGTACCCTGTCTTTTGGCGCGCTCTTGGCGAGCTGGACACTTGAGCCTTGAGCTTCAAAGACCCTTTATTCGCCGGGCGGGACGCTCCGTCTTGCGCCGCGTGCCAGCCATCCCATGGTCTATGGCAGGGCCCTAGAAAATAGAAGGGCAAGCGACTGCAGATCCGCAAAGACGCTGAGAGTCAAAGAAAGAGAAGCAAATCAAAACCAAAGACAAGGAGCACGCCCCCGAGCCCAAACGACGTCTAATCTCCAACAAAATCTCCCTCGTCTTGGCCTGTCTTTATATTGTTTTCCCCTTTCTTTTCTCCTCCTCCCCCTCGCGTTATTCTCTTGCCTCCAGATTGGATTGCAGTCGCAACCACAAACGCTACCGTCGCCCAACATACGTCTTTGCCATCTCCGTCATTTTCGCCAGATCCTTGTTCTCTCCCTCATCTTTTCTTATCCCCCGCTCATAACCCGCCACGCCGCTCACCGGCTTATCTGTCGCGCCCTGCTACCTCGACTGTTACTATTTTCTTTACCTGATCGAGTTGGGTGTGTGTTCCTGAAGTCAAAGAACAGAAGGGGACAAAGCAGCAGAACGAGCGCCCGACTTATTGCCAGCGCAAGCTGCGTCATGTGAAGACACAATGAGCTTCCTCAAATCAAGGTTGCACTTCCCTTGCCCCGTTTATGCAGTGTCCATTACAGTTTTCAGCCCTGCAAGATTAGGCGTTTGACTCTTGACAGTTCAAGAGTCTGACGCTGGATTGCGCCAGTTGAACGTCTTGACTCGTCGCTACGTCTTTCGTGGATGATGTTTTGATGCTTCCCCGCCATTTCACCACACCCAAACCCAATCCGGCAAAGGTCCCCCACCACGCGCAAGGCCATCAGCTCTTTCGCCGCCGTCGCTCTCCCACCAAATCTTGCGACCGTGGTTGTTTGATCTGATTGCATTGGCTCCGCCTCAATTCTGGTTTATCATCAACACATCGCATTCGTGCGCTGATTTTTTCCCGCATCTCAAGACATCATTTGGGCTCAATACTGACCTCTTTTCTCCTACTCTAGATCGCATCAACTCTCAGCCATGGCCCACTCCCCCTCATCCTCGTCCGTCGACGACGCCGCCGAAAATACTGCAGATGAGGAGGATTCTGAAGATTACTGCAAGGGTGGTTACCATCCAGTGCAAGTTGGAGAGAAGTTCAAGGATGGAAAATACACGGTTGTTCGCAAGCTAGGATGGGGTCATTTCTCAACCGTCTGGTTGTCCCGCGACAATACCAACGGCAAGCATGTCGCCCTCAAGGTCGTCCGTTCCGCCGCCCACTACACCGAAACCGCCATCGACGAGATCAAGCTCCTTAATAAGATCGTTCAGGCTAAGCCAGATCACCCCGGTCGCAAGCACGTCGTGAGTCTATTGGACTCCTTTGAGCACAAGGGACCCCACGGTACCCACGTATGCATGGTTTTCGAGGTTCTTGGTGAGAACTTACTTGGTCTCATCAAGCGTTGGAATCATCGCGGTATTCCAATGCCTCTCGTCAAACAAATCACAAAGCAAGTTCTTCTCGGCCTCGACTACCTCCATCGCGAATGCGGTATCATTCACACCGACCTCAAACCCGAGAACGTCCTTATCGAGATTGGAGACGTTGAGCAGATCGTCAAGCGCGTCGTTAAGCCCGATGCTGCTGAGAAGGAGAACAACCGTAACGGTCGGCGGCGTCGTAGAACTCTCATCACCGGCAGTCAACCTCTTCCATCTCCTCTCAACACTAGCTTCAACCACAACAACCTTTTCCCCTCACCGGCTCCCCACTCCAGTCTCGCTGGTGTTTTGAACGAAGGTAAGCCGCCAGAGGATTATCATCTTCACCTTGAAATGTGTATCAGAGTCGCTAATGTACTTTCATCAACAGGCAAATCATCAAAGGAGGCATCTCCTAAGCCATCTGATGATGCCCAGAAGCAACGAGAAAAATCTGCGTAAGTAGCCCAGCGTGCCTAATCAAGGGTAACCCCTCTAGAAGCTAACATTTTTGAAGTGATCTTCTCAGCCGAGAAGTCTCTGGTATCTCTCTTGACAAATCAAACTCTCCGTCTGCCTCGACAGGCGAGAAGCGCAAGGCGGAAGATGCGCACGCTTTTGACGTTATCAGCGTCAAGATTGCAGACTTGGGCAATGCTTGTTGGACCAACCATCACTTTACCAACGATATTCAGACAAGACAATACAGATCACCCGAGGTGATTTTGGGCTCTAAGTGGGGTGCGAGCACTGATGTTTGGAGTATGGCAGCTATGGTACGAACCCCCAACCCTCGGATGAGGCCACCATTGGCTTCAACAGGACTTTATTGACCTCTAACGTTTGTGCAGGTGTTTGAGTTGATTACAGGCGACTACTTGTTCGACCCCCAATCGGGCACCAAGTACGGCAAAGACGATGATCACATCGCCCAGATAATCGAGCTTCTTGGACCGTTCCCCAAGTCCCTATGTCTCAGCGGCAAGTGGAGCCAGGAAATCTTCAACCGAAAGGGAGAGCTGCGGAACATCCACCGACTGCGGCATTGGGCTCTACCCGACGTGCTACGTGAAAAGTATCACTTTAAGGAGGACGAAGCGAAGCGCATCGCAGACTTCTTGACTCCAATGTTGGAGTTGATACCTGAGAAGCGGGCCAATGCTGGTGGTATGGCAGGCCACAACTGGCTGGAGGACACACCTGGCATGAAGGGACTGAAGATCGAGGGCCTGGAAGTTGGCGGCCGAGGTGAGGGCATCGACGGCTGGGCGACGGAGGTGAGGAAGAGATAAAGGGAATATAGACGCGTTTGGGCATGTCGAATACAGAAAGAAACGAAACCAAAGTCGACAGTCCAGGGCACCCCCATGACATGGATGACTGGTCTTTTTTTGTTTGATGATACACGAGACTTTTACGGTGCTACACTTGTGCATCTACGGACGATGTCATCCCTCCAAGGAGAGCCGCATGATGGCTTTTCCTTGGTAGCGAAAGATTCATGGTTCACGAATGGCAGCGTACTTGGGTTTAGACCTTTTGGTCTAGGGTACGGCAAACTTTGAGGATACATGTGAAGCCCACAGTGTTATTAAAGCAGCGTTGTTGGAATTAGCCATAGGACTGTATAGCCACAAAAATGATAGACATGACGTGTTTTACCGCGATACGATTCAAGTTTCTTGTGATGTGACGGCTTGGGGGGAGGATACGTTCATGATCCGTCTTCCAAGGTGCAGCAGTGTCATCGCAACATGTAATACAAAAACGGGCCAAAAGCAATATTGCCGTTGCAGGTCGAGATGAAAGATAGCCAAGAGATATTCATCATGCCACCATACAACACAACAAAATGTATTTCAGGATTCCTGAGGCATCTCATAACATATTGATTCAAAAAACTTCCAAAGTATTGTACGATTACATGACCTTAACCCCCGCTCCCATATTTTGCTAACACCAAGGTGCTCATATAGAATTACATAGTAGATACAACTCATTTCTTCCCCTTTCCTCTGCGCTTCCTGACACCTGCTGCCGGACCATCGTCCTTCTCTTCCTTCATCTCTGGTGTGCTTACATCGATAGGAGACTCACTCGCTTCATCAGCGTCCTCATCAGTGATACTCTCTTCAGCAGCGGCATCTTTGGCGGCATCAAGAACCTCATTCACAATGCGCTTGCCCTCGTCAATCTCTCCATTAAGAGCACCGCAGGACATACAACGCCATTGTCCAACATCGGCCAGTGTCTTCGTTCCTGGGGGAGCTTGGCCGTTGACAAGTCGGCAAGATTTGCAGATGAGAACAATGCGGTTCTTTGGCGCAGTCTCATCCTCGCCAAGAAGAATGTCAAAGATACGATCGTACCAATGGGATTCAGGGGGCCCAGTCGAATAAGAAGAGTAACCGCTCGGCGGCAGCGGAGGAGGCTGAGGAGTACCAGGCCGGAAAGCAGCAGGAGGGGGACCAGAGAACTCGGCATTAGGGGCGAACTCAGCACCTGGTTCCAAGGGGTTCGGGCCGGGTACAGGACTTCGGGCGCGTTGGCTCTGTGGACGCTGGATGTTGGCTGTAGGAGGAGGGGGCATGCGCGTTCGGCCTGGGGCGCCTTGCGCAGGAGCACCAGGTCGTTGCTCGTTGGATGTCTTGTTGCCAGCACTCTCCTCGCCATCCTTCTTCTTGCCCTTGCCGTCAGCCCCGCCATACTTCTCGATCAACTCCAAGGTAGAGTCATATTTAGTGGCATCTTTGAGCTTCTGGATAGTCTTAGCGCGCTCTTGCTGATGATCCTTGAGGCGAGCGTTGAGGCTCTCGATGCGAAAGTTGTAGTATGTAGCAAGGGTCGTGCGCGTCACGTAAATGCTGTCATGATCTCGTCAGTTCGCAAGTCTCGAGGAGAGGATACGGGAGAGAACTCACAGCACCGGACCACCTAGGAGGCCGCCCCATTCGAAAGCGCCGAGGTTGTTATATCCGACGACAAGGAGAAGAACGATGGCGTAGACGAGGTAGGCGAAGCTGAGGTAAAGAGTCCAGAGGACGCGAACACGGCGGGAGTTGGCGCGGACTTTGTCGAGGGAGGCCTGAGTGTCGGTGATCTTGGTCGAAAGCGTGGAAAGTGTCTTTTCAAAAGAGGCTGTCGAGGAGGACTCGCCCTGAATAATGGGTTAGCTCTTGAGTACAAGATATCCGGAGAGGGGGGGACTCACCCTCCAGGGCCAAAAGGCCACCATTTTGCGAAGGACAGCGGGGGAAGTCTAGAGCATACAAAGAGAAAAGCGACAGAAGGAGGGTGCAGAAGGAAAAGAAGAATGTGTCCAAGAACTGGACTGAAAGGATCGCGGGGTAAAAGAAAAGCTGAAGAAGTGGTAGACACAAGCTGTGATGTAAAGGAACGATAGAAGTGAAGTTGGCCAAAGGTTAACTACGTGCCAGGTGTGACCTCATTCAGCCATCAACACAGCTCAGCTCGTGTGGGCGTTCTAGGCAGGGACGAACAGGGAGGGGCTAGGGGGGCCAGCTGTAGGTAGGTAGCCTGTCCTCTTACAGGAGTTGTGGCTCCACTGGTGCCAAAACCGGGAGCTTAAGCTTGAGGCACCAATAACTTTACTTGACAATGGATAGAAATGTGTATGTATTGCGCGTTTCTGAATGTTGCTGAAAGTTTTAAAGAGAATAGACTTATAGAAAAAGCGAAGCTTGGACGTTTGCTGCGACTTCTTCTTAAGCAGGGCAAGAAATCATATGCAGAGGACACTAAGGGTCGATCATCAAAAGTAGGCCAAGATCATCCATCTACCTTACATATAAGCGAAAGCACTACCGGTTGGATTAGAGCTCACCTTTACATAGAAAAGGACTAACTTCCAAGAACACGATATAATCAGAAACTGCTAAGATGGTAGATATTCGAGTTATACCTTCGTAGCTTTGGAGTTGCTGATTGTGTACCCTGCTCGTTCTACAACAACAGCCTACATAAACAAGGCTTAAACCTAATCAGCAAGGAACCACACCAATAGAGAAACACCACAACAAGTATGAAGAGAACTACAAACTCTATTGCGTGTTTAGTGTCAAGTTATGAGAGGACTTGTTTCTCTATCTCACTTACCTTTGACGTTTAAATACGGAATCTCATTCCATTCGGCAAGGCTTTACCACATTCGGCATACTGTCATAACCTATGATACAGCTTTCCTATCCAACAATCCACTTATCTCACTTTCTGAGCTTTAAGCGGCTTGACAACGGCCTACTAAGAATAACTTAAGAGTAGCTGACGCCAGATTTACACCCAGAGTTCGGTGATAGTGTCACGCCACATCCGCTTACATACAAGAACACGTGGAATTCTGGTACCTGAGCCACAGCCAACTACCTAAGCCACAAACCTACCCCAGAAATTCAGGCGTATCCCTCATGGGAAGTGCTGTAACTCTGTCCATTGAGACCCTGCAACTCCTTTCATCAACTTGCTACCAACAATTTCCCATCGCCATGAAGGCGTTTTGTTGAGTTGCTTACCATTGTCACCACGTTACTCTTCTATACTTTCATTTGTCTCCCTTAATTCTCTCTCTTAAAGATTCACAGTGTTATCTAAATTGTGCGCGTCCCTTGGTCTCCTAAGACGTTGGTCTTTGACCCAAGGGAGCCATCATGTTCCAAGTTAGTCCCCCTTGTGATATTCGTCTTTGTGCAAACAGTGTGGGTAGTAACTCACATATTTTCAGCGGTTCAAAAGTGCCATCGATCGGACCATTGCCGAGGAACAAGCCCGCCAGCAGACATCTTCGCCATCGAGAACTCCCTCTAGAACCGCCTCAACATCGTCGCGCAAGGGCGATGGCACCCCTGGCCAGCGCGCAAAGTCCAAGAAGCAAGCTTCTGATGTAGGCGACGCTCCGAACCCCGATCCCGCCGTTTTTGAGGCCGCATTCGTGATCGACGACAGCGATGAGTTAAGTCGAGCTGGCACCCCATTACCTCCTGCCGCGGCCGACGAGACAAGGACCGACAACACTGCTGGTCAAAATAATGCATCGGACGAGAAGTCTTTGGAGGCGCAATCTTCCAAAGATGAATCTGGCACGGGCAAGACTCAAGATGGCGTAGCAGATGCCCCTGCGGCCAAACCCGAGGCTCCAAAGCCCCAGGAGCTGAGTCCAGAGATTCGCCAGAAACTGCGCAAACTGGAGAAGCTCGAGGCGACATATCCTGGTAAGCTAGCATTCTGGACATTTACACAGTGGGCAGAGACTAATTGATTCAAGAACTTCTTCGATCCTACCGTGTTGCTCACAAGCGTGCCACGGCTATCGAGCCATTCGAGAAAGCCCTCCGCGAAAACACTCCCCTGACATCCATCGGCGACCCCGAAGCCCTCGTCGAGTATCTCAACCAACTGAACCTCCGAAGTGACATGGTGATGCAGGAGCTGAAGAAGGTATCCACGGACAAGGACGAGCTACGGAAGAAGCACAACGAAGCTGAGGAAAATGCCAAGAAACTGGAAGAGGAGCTGGAAGCGCTGAAGTCAGGCAATGCTGATGAACCGAAGTCTGGAGAGTCGGAGACGCCGAAGGATGCTCAGAACGACAAGCACGAAGAGACTCCCCCTGCGGTCCCCGAGAAGTCCAAATCTCCTGTTTCCTCTGTCATTGGCATGTTCTCGCCCAGGCACAAGCCTCAACAGTCTCTGTCAGAGGTTGCCGATGCCAAGGAGTCGAACGAGGAGTTCTTCTCCTATGATGATGAACTTCCCCAGCTTCAAGCCGAAGTCGCTTCCAAATCTGAGGAGATCGAGAAACTCAAGTCTGAGGTAGATGGTCTGCAGAAGGAGCTTACGACTGTCAAGGAAAACAGCGCCGGCCTAGTCGAAAACCTGGAGAATGCCACCCGGGAGCTGAGCGAGTCTCGTGACACCGCTGCTGCTCAAGAATCCCTACAGTCCCAGCTCGATGCGCGCAACGAGGAGATCGACGCTCTGAACCAGCGATTGGAGGAGGCACAAACGCAACTCAAGCAGCTCGAGGATGAAAAGAGCACGCACACAGCCAAGGTTGATGAACTCGAGGTTTCACTTGCTTCGTCAGACAAGCGCGCGAGTGAGCTGGATGCAGAGCTGGCCAAGGCCTCTAACGCAAAGAACATCTCCAAGAAGTTGATTGACGATCTCAACACTCAGATTGATGCCCTCAAGAAGGAGAAGTCCGAGAGTCAGACTAAGATTGACGATCTCACCAAGAAACTCGAGTCACGGCCTACGCCCGCTCCCACTCCTACCGCGACACCTGCGCCCGCTGCTTCACAGCCCGCAACCGCCCCTGCTCCAGCGGCTGGCGGCGGCGGTAATAAGAAGAAGAACAAGAAGAAGAAGGGTAAGGGTGGTGCTGGCGGCGGTGCTGCAGCTCCCTCTCCAGCTCCAGCAGTAGAGACTGCCCCAGAGACTCCCGAGCCTGCGACTCCTGCCGAAACCACCGGAAACGCTGAGCTCGAGGCCGAGATTGCTAAGCTTAAGGAAGAGGTTGCTGATAAGGATACTCAGATTGAGCGTCTGAGCAAGAGGCGCAAGACTGAAGAGGATTTGCGCGAAGAGATTGAGTCGTTGCAGGAGAACCTGATTACAATTGGCCAAGATCATGTCGAGGCCAAGGATAAGATCAAGGAACTAGAAGCTGAGAAGTTGGAGCTCAAGACACAGATTGCTGATCTTGAGAAGAAGATCAGCTCGTCTACGTCGGATGCTGAGGCCAGCTCCAAGCTGCAAAGCGAGATGGACTCTCTGAAGACCGAATACGATGATCTTAAGGAGAAGACATCCACCCTACAGGCTGACCTAGGTGCCGCGCAGCAACTGGCACAAAATCGATTTAAGGATATCACAGATCTACGAGAGGTGCTACAGAGGGCGCAGCCTGAGCTCAAGAGCCTGCGCCAAGAGTCTGCTACACTCAAGACTACGAAGGAGGAGCTCACGGCCAAGGTCAAGGAGCTTCAGAACATGGAGAAGAGAGAGAAGGACCTGAAGCGGGATGTGGAACGCGTCCAGAAGCTGTCAACGGACCGCGAGACCGAGATAAAGGGCCTACAGGAGAGGTTGACAGCCGAGACAAATGCCAAGCTTCGTCTCGAGGATGCCCAGCGGGTCTCTGGACGAGATCTTCGCCGATCAGAGGCCGAGAAGGTCGAGCTTAGTACAAGGGCTGACAAGGCTGAGCAAGAGCTCAAGACGGTGCAAGAGGAGCTCGGTAGGCTGCGACCCAAGGTCAAGGAACTCGAGGAGCAGATGCACAAGTTGAGGCGAGAGAAGACAGCGGTGCAGGAAGAGGTCGACTTCAAGACGCAGCAGTACGGCAACGCCCAAGGTCTATTGAGTAGCATGCGAGACCAGACGGCTGAGATGTCAGTGCAACTGAAGGAATCCAAGTCGCAAGCTGAGTCACTGGAGGAAGAGTTAGCTGAGGTGCAACGACTACTTCAGGAGCGTACCCGAGAGGGTGAGACCATGCGACGACTGTTGGCAGATGTTGATGAACGTGCCGACAACAAGGTACGAGATATGAGGGCACGGATGGAGGCAGCGGTCGAAGAGCGAGACCGAATCGAGGATGAGTCGAGTACCCTTGCACGACGCAAGACACGTGAGACAGAAGACTTGAAGCAAAAGCTGAAAGATCTGGAGCGTGAGGTCAAGACACTGGCCCATGAACGAGACGAGCTAGAGCAGCGCGAAAAGGAGTGGCGCCGACGACGAGAAGAGCTTGAATCAGTGGAAGAGAAGGCTGAGGCTGAAGCGGATGAACTTCGAACCACATCTTCGCAGCTCCGTACAGCTCTTGATGCATCCGAGAAGCAGGTTCGCGATGTCGAGAAGCAGAGAGCCGAGCTACGACGAATGCTGGAAGAGTCCAGGCAACGATACGAGAAGCTGTCCAAGGACCTCAAGTCAGCGCAGACCAAGCTCGTGGCCAGTTCGGGCCGTAGTTCGTTCGACTCGCAGCGAAGCGGAAGCAACGGTTCTCCAGCAGCTGCTGGTGGAGCTCCAGACACAGTCTATCTCAAGACTATCCTGCTGCAGTTCCTAGAGCAAAAGGATACCAGGCTAAGAGCACAGCTTGTGCCTGTTCTGGGCAAGCTGTTGCGCTTTGACAAGTAAGTTCTGACTGTTACTATTCTAAGGCACCTTGATGAACACGGGCTAATCTATTGCGTGATAGGTCGGACGAACAAAAGTGGCTTAAGGCAGTGCAGCATATTGATGTTAAATAGACCATGCAGGGCGAAAGAGGGGGGGAGAGATAGGATATGCATGGAATGGCGTTGATGGTTTGGGTATAACGCCGTTGAGGTCTTTACTACGGACAATCGCGGATACAAGTGTAGGAATATTGTGAGATAAAGAAACGCGAGTGTCGTTGGGAGTCTTGATAATGTGAGGGAGGATCGTGATGGAGTTGATGTTGTTGAAGCTTGAGTGGGTCATGGAACTGAGGTTGAGTTAGCCTTAATAGAAGTCATGACAAGGAAAGTGAGCTACCGTACCGGTACATCGATGTCTCAAGATTCAACAAGACAATTGGTGGCTCGGCTGATTGACTTTTCTGTAGCCTAACATTGGCTGCCATATTTCTTTGTAAGCTTCTACAGTAAGGTACAGAATAACCGATGTTCTCTGAAGATCGCGATGAGTACGGATCATTCATCATGCTGACCCCACGTCAACGTCATAACGGGAGCTCAGCAAATGTGCGACTCCAATTGTTTTTTCCCCTGTCATACCTCATACTACCATTTCTGACCACAGAACGGATGCTTTCCTCCGCCATCTTTCGTCATGGATTGTGCTTTCGCAGTGAAATGAAGATATTGACCTCATGTTGGAGCCATGGGCTCGTCATTGGCGCACTCTGAACAACCGGGGAGGTACGAGGGCATAAGATGGCATTGGTTGAAGTGCCTCTGGAGTCTGGACCTGCCTTGCCAGTTCCTCTGACTTGCAGCTTCCATTTCATTGTGTAAATTACCCCTCTTTTTATTTACTCTTGCCCGTCTAGAATCAATATAAGAAGTAGCAATCATGTCCAAGCAGCTCGCTCAAACTCTTAGACTCCCCAGCTCAAGAAGCATTCTTGCACCTACACTTCGACTCACGACCCCCATCATCAAGAACTCTTGTATCACGACTGCAACCCAACTTCGAACCTTTCAATCGAGTACCCCAAAGACTTTCCAACACACCGCATTCAAGATGTCAGGCAAGCAACCAGCAAGCGGAGGCGAGCACCGAGACTTTTCTCGAGATGCCCTGTTCGATCTCTCTGGCAAGGTCGCTCTCGTAACGGGTACGTCTTATAACAACACCAGTATTCCAAAGTTCTATGGCTAACTTATTCTAGGTGGTGGCTCCGGTATTGGTCTCATGGCCACCCAGGCTCTCGCTGTCAACGGCGCCAAGGTTTACATCACCGGCCGTACAAAGGAGAAGCTCGACCGCGTTGTTGAGCAGTACGGTAAGAACATTGCCGGCGAGATCATCCCCATCCAGGCCGACATTGGCAACAAGGAGGGTGTCCAGAAGCTCTACGAGGAGTACTCTAAGCGCGAGGACTGTCTGTGCATCCTTGTCAACAACGCTGGTATCTCAAGCAACTCTTTCCAGGTCGAGAGCGAGTCTGCCCAGGAGATGCGCCAGAATCTCTTCGAGGATAAGAACGCTACTTTCGAGGACTGGAACGAGGCCTACAACACAAATGTCACCGGTCTTTACTTCACAACAACTGCGTTCTTGCCCCTCCTGCAGAAGAGCAGTGAGAAGCACCAGGGCTGGAGCTCAACCGTCATCAACATCAGCTCCATCAGCGGTTTGATCCAGAAGGCTCAGCACCACTTTGCCTACAACGCCTCCAAGGGTGCCGCTGTCCACCTCACACGCATGCTCGCCGCCGAGATTGTCAGCAACAAGCTCAAGATCCGTGTCAACGGCATCGCCCCCGGTGTCTTCCCCTCCGAGATGACCACCGACGGCAGCGACGAGCAACAGAAGAGCTTCATCCCCAAGGAGAAGTACGCCGAGAAGGTTCCCGCTGGTCGGGCAGGCAAGGATCAGGACATGGCTGGTACTGTGCTATTCTTTGCTACCAACCAGTACTTGATCGGACAGACAGTTGCTGTTGATGGCGGTTACACCATTGCCGCTGGACAGTAAATGGAAAGGGAAGGAAAAGAAAATTTGTACTATTACAACGAGATGACATAATGAATGAACCATCATGACATGATCACACTTGATACATTTACCGAAGCATTTCACAGTTCAGATCTGCAAATATTGTACATTGAATGTGTAGAAATTTCATACTGTAATCCACTTGCTTGTCGTTTAGACTTGCACCTCGATCAAAAATGAGCTGGAAAGTACAGTATATATGTGGATGACCTTACCGAGCCTGTGATGGACCCTGATAAGCGCATTGAGAATTCCGATATCGATTTGAAGTTCGCAGCAGGCACGCACGGATGTAGTAGGTAGTGTGCAGGAAGCTCCCTCGTCCTTCCTCTGCTGGGCTTAGGCAAGTTATTCCTTCTGGAACAAGTCCCACCCACACAGCTTTGGGTTTTGCTCACGCGAAGGGAATCGAGACATCTACCTACACACGCTCTCTCTCGTTCTAACAGACAAAAAGGATGCATGTCGTCCGTCGATGTGTATGTAAGTACTCAAAAATGCAAAAGAGAAACTCCGGTACAGGGAATCGAACCCTGGGCTCCGCGGTACTGATCTCTCAGGTTATGAGAGCGCGAAATGTTAGCCACTACACCATACCGGATGTTAATTGGTTGGAAAACGAACTTCTCAATTGAGCTTATCATTTGCAGTTCCCAGCATAGTGCAAGCCTAGCCGGATACGAGTCGTGAACAGTGTCCGGCAACAACTGAGGAGGATTCTGTTGAGAGGAATAGTCTATAGACACTTCAATCAGAAACAAACAAACGGAATACCATCATTTGGACCGAACTCTGAAAGAACAAGGGAAGAAACACATACGCTAAGAAGTTCAGAGTGTCGGGGTTAAATTCGGAGGACGATAAAGCTAGGTTGTCAGTCCAGGGCCCAATAGCTCTGTTCTTCTCAAATTCTGAAAAGATGGTACTAAACTTAGAAGAAGATCCTCCTGACTCACATAGAACTTAAAAGACTGAAGCTAATTGGGAAAGATAACAAAGATTAGGCTCATGCTTTCGTGTATCGACTAAGTTGAGCGCACATGAGGACCAGCCATTGTCGACCTCATTACTGTCAATGGCATATTTTTATGAATCATCTGCATGATAGACTGATGTTTACTTATGTATATTCATCGTCAATTGCCAATTGGTAGTATAATCTGACATCCATTTCCCTCTTTGACACACGTTCATTCATGTCCATCATCACGCAAGAATACACGTTTTCACAATCTACGACACGTAATCAAGACCACAAACTCTTCAACAAAGCTAATGACTGACTCATCTGCTCCCAAGAGAAGGCCAAGTCATCAACTCAATACACCTTAACAAACTCTCCTCAACTCTATCAAGCCTCTTCAAAGCCACAGCGCCACACCTTCTTTCACTTTTCTTTTTCCCCTTCTCCACCCGATAAGCTCCCGCTGCTCGACTCCACCTCGGTAACGCCCATCACCTGGGTTTTCTCTTCCAGCACACTCCCCCCCTCCCAGCAAAGTATTCAGTCAGCAAGATGACAGTGGAAGAGTACATGCCCTTGGCTGGCCCCCCGCTGCAACGGCGGCTTCGCCCGCTGTACCGCACATCAACAGACATCCCATCCATACCCAGAAATATGGCTCACGCTTAGCCTCTAGAGGAAGCGAGCGGCCCCCAAAGGTAGCGTAGGGCTGAGGGGATTTTCTACCAAGAGGGCCCTACGTGCATTCGAGGTTGCGACATGGGCTAGCGAACTATGGCTTGCATTCGGTCTTGCTTCTTTTCTTCGCCATCGCTTCTATCCTTCGCCCCTGTTAATGCGCCAATTCAGCCAATCACCTAGATACTTCACATTCACATATCACCCAAGAATAAATGTCAGAGAAAAATATCCTTATTTCTTATCTGAAGTTAATCCCTTCGTAGGTGGTAATCCAATCTCTTCCTTGAGCCAGAAGGTTGTGCCTCTGAACTCAATACCACCTACGCACAGTCGAGTCACCAATGAACCTAAGGCCATCCTGTGGCCAAAGAATCATGTCCTCAGTACCTCTTCCACATCCTTGATCCAGAGAAAATGGCTCCGCATCCCGCTGTACTCTGCTGGGAGGGTCCATACACAAAAAACGCCGTACATGCAATACCTCCTTGCTCATAAGCTCTCGCCCCGACAATCTTGAAATGACATAAGTTCAAAGGGGCGAGGTGAACAAGGGGAAAACTAAAGACAGGGTGTAAGAAAGTGTGGAGTGGTGTGACGTGATCGCGCAAAGGGGTCAGGTGTATATCGCACTCCGGGTATCATGGTGATGAGAATCCCTTATGCTCTGGTGTATCGTTCAAAACTGTGCCGTGATGCCAAATAATGTCCATGCGTGTCCATACGCAGGCAGGGGGGACGAAATGGAAAGAAAAACTACCCTAGTGAATTCCGTAGAGTGCTGGCCGAAATCAAAGACAAAGGGGTAAACATAAGAAAGCGAGCCAATTCAAGGCTAGAGCCAGCTGGTAAGTAACAAGTGTTTCTTGTTCCAGTGGAAGAAAAGAACATCCAAATTGGATGGCGTTACGCAACCAAGTCGCTAGATGCAATGCTCATTCCCGTAGTCCGTAAAGTAAAGTCGTAAGAATGGAGATTTGACCCTTTGAGAACGTTGAGAGTCATGATAGAAAGTGGTATGCCGATGCAGCATCTGGCTGTCCTCACAGGAACTGGCGTACCCATTCAGCGTTGAGCCAGTCCACCTTGTCAAAGGCAGTCCACAGCTTGGAGGCCTTGTTGACGTCAATCTTGCAGGCCTGCTGAGCGTCTGTCTTGCGGAACTCCTTATTGTTTCGGAGGCAGAGTAGTCGTCGCTCAAAGATGCGTCGCTTGCTTGTCAAGTAAGTTGCACAATCCAATCGCAGGTTGCTCGCCAGGGACACTTCGTCGGGGTGAAGAAGCCCCACGTAGGGATCGGTGCTGAGGTCAACTGGCTGTCCCTTCCAATCCACCTTAAGGCTGTTGGGTCGGTTGGGGAGCGAGTCCAGTGGTGGGCAGTAGTCGGGCAGTGACTTGAAGTCCTTGTCCTCGCGATTGGGAGCAACGACACGGCGAGACGGCTCAGGAGTGGCACTGACACGAGGAGTCGGTCGCATGGGACCGGCGCTGACGGCAGGGTGGGTACGAATCGGTCGCGGGGCGGACTGGGGCTTCTGGACCCGATCGGCGCGCTGCGTCCGGGGTGTCTTGGAGGATTTGGCAGGCAAGATGCTGTGGAATCGTTGACCTTGAGCACGTCGGTCGGCCTGGAGGAAGGCCCGTTCCTTCCGGAGCCATCCTGCAGGGTTGGCCGAGAAATGCTTCATAACCTGAGATCGGAACGAAAGTGCAAGCTCGTAGTCTTTGCGCTTAGGTGGAGAGAACCCGGCGAAAGCGGCAGGCTCGCGAGCACGAAGGTGGTCATCAATGATGCGATTGTGATCCTCGAGTTCAGCGGGAGCGAATAGAGGTGTTTGAGCAGGGCTAGAAGGAATCTCATCGGCAGGGTAGAGAACAGGATCCTTGATCGGGTTGGTAGGCGTAGTCGGGGCCTCGGTGGTCGAGATCGACTTGCTGTAAGGCGAGATCGGAGGAGACATTGGCATTGGGTGCTTTCCGGAGTCGTTTCCTGAAAAGACGGGCTTTCCAATGTCGTATTGCTGATTGCTGTGGCTGAAGCTGTCAAGAACGTGCTCCGGGGGCGACATCAAGCTGTTGATGTCGAACTTCTTGGAAGACATTGAGGAGGCAGGGTGCGCTGGAGGACCCATTGCATTGGGCGCTTGAGCGCCGTGGGGAGAATTGGTCGCCATTGTTGTGGTGTTTGTGTTTGACGACGGAAGATGATGAAAGAGAGAAGAAAACGGGGGAGAAGGTAAGAGGAAAGAAGATGGTTTGAATTGGGTTAATTTGTTTGACGAATTGTTCTTATCGAATGTGGTGGAAGATTGCATAGCGCAGACAAAGGCCGAAAGTAGTTTGTCAGCCACGAGCTGCAGTCAGTCAAGGAATGACTCTGACTGTGACGTGGAAAAAATGTGGCGAAGCCGTTTGGGCCCTTTTTTAGAACCCAAAAAGGGCGGCGGAAGGCTTGCAATTAATAGGTTCAAACAAAAAGCCTGAATAAGCCGGTGTATGAGTCTTGTTGACTTTGTTTGCGTATGCCCAAAGTGTAAGTGCGCTGTCAGTGACTGGACGGGCGCCTAAGCCAGAGTAGGCAGCAACAGGGCGGCGAAACTGGAGGGGGCGAAGGCGGAGTTTAGCCCGGACAAGTTGTTGGTGGAGGGGGGTGAGATCTCCTAAAGACCCTCCTAGTCGATTTATGCTTGGTGAGTAAGATGTGAGGAGTCGTAGCGTAGGACTGCGACCCAAGGCAGCGGAGTTTGCTTCGGCGTTTAGTGGTGAATTGTGTATACCTCCGAGATGAATTGGAGATGGCAAGAGATGTTTCCTTCTTGTAATCAAGAAGTGAAAGGGGGGGAGATGGGAAAGGGCAGTCCTTATTAGAATGCTGGGACCAAAGTGATTCGAGTGTGTAAGTGCACGTAGGTGCAATTGTCAGTGCTGTTATGGGTATGGGGTGATATGTCTGTCTGGGCGCTCAACAGGGCGGGGACAGGGGTGCACTCAATGGGCGACAACCGTATGACAGAAGAGTGCTGCGCGGTGCAATTGTCGCAAATAGACATCCGATTGTCGGTATGGACGAATAGTAAAACCGTGGGCAGAGAGAGGCGTAATGTAATGGGGCCTCAACAGAGAAACCTAGTGAAGATAGAAAGCTCCGAGGAGTAGTAATAGGGCCGGGGGGTTGTTCGATCTGTGGGACGGGCACCGTACCAGACCGTATGACTTTGGAGAGCAATGACTCTCAATCCAGACGCCTGGGCAATTAGTTTGGCCGCGACCTGACGACTTTTGAGGGTCGGTCGAGGGTTTGATGATGTGGCAGAGCGGCAGCCCGTGCCAGGTTGTCAATGGTTGTAGACGGGGATCGGGGGACCTGGGGAACAGCGGACGGACAGCCGATTCGACTCCAAGACTCTGATGCTTTCCAGGATGAGTGTGCAGATGTTTGATATGGCCTTGAGAGGGTTGTTGCACAGGAGAATTTGTTGAACAAGCCAAGATTGAAAGACCCAATTGATCGATTGATGTTCACCCTGAAGGTCTTGTCCTTGCAATTGGGGACAGACGAGTAGAATATATAGTAACGCGACGTAGAGTTTGCGCGCGTGTGCGCATGTGAGCCACACACGAGATAACAAACGCAGCAAGCACAGAGTATAAGATGTTGAACACCGCAGATTAGGGTTTAAATCTGCAATTGAGCAAGGCAGCACGCTTCAAGGTTTGCGCAGCAATGCAATGCAAGATTGCAGATGGAAGATGATGGTGAAGGAGACAAGGAGAAAGAGAGGGAGAACAAAGAAAGGAGTCGTCTCTGTCTCTATGACAAACCAGCAATGCACTGGGAGCGATGACGGACTCTTTCACCCCTCAACGGAATCCAATTGGGAATGGATGGGGTTGCAATCGACTCTGCTGTGAACTCAAGCTCCTGAGTTAAGGGAGCAGGAACCGCCAGGACGACTGTGCGCTTGACAGATTGACAGACAAGTTTGGTTTGATTTGATTGATTTGCTAACAAGCAGGCACAGATGGTCTAGGAGAGGGGGCGCGTGTGGGGGGCAGTGGAACGAGATATCGATTGATGCTCAAGACGATGCTTGTGGCTAAAACGTTGCAGCGGGGGTAAGAGGAGATGAAGGGTCCATCAAACAGCTGCGAAGCTCGTGCGATGTAGCAAGAGTCGTAGAGTAGATGATTGAAAGAGGAAAGCAAGAGGAAAGAAGGAACAAGAGAAACGGCACACAAAAGGCGCGTGCCATGGTTGATATGAATTGGATTGCGACTACAGTACACACAATAGTACGCTTAACGTTAGATGCTCAATCAATTGCTCCCGCACAGTGGCGTCTTGTGGGAACGGAGGAAGGACGACGGACGGGAAGGAGGAGGGTCAGGGCGGGGAGTGGGAGATCAGAGGGGTGTGTGCACAACAAAAGAAACGTGGATTTGGCGCAGCCACAATGAAATGTGACAATGCAACAATGTGAAAGTTGCTATTGAGACGCCCTTCTTTCAATGGCTTCCATTCAATGCCTGAAATGCTTCCAATCGCCCAATGGATCTGTCGCTTCAACAGCCTTTCTCAACCCTCCTTTCCTCTTGCGCCAGGCTTCCAGGGCTCGACTGGCTACATGTTCATTCCTTTCAAGGCCCCCCAGCGACTGCCTGCAGGCTGCACGGCCGGCCTGGGGGTTTGATGCAGCTCACGGGCTAGAGATGCCAAACATCCATGTCATGGATAGATGTGGAGCCAGGAGAAGTCAACACAATTAAATCTGCCTGGGCGCATTGTCTTAGAAGCAAGATTGAGTAAATTTCGCACTTTAGGTAGAGACTTGACCTCAAATTGATGGGACTCTAGGTGCATTGAAACAAAAGCGACCTAATTGCCTTGGTCAATGATCTTGTACGTTCATCTTGATCCCCAATCCTCATCTGGCGCTCAAAGCAGTCATGTGTGGTTGCGCACAGGTCATCAGGGACCTCTCATTAGCCACGGGAGGGGTGTCTGCAGATCAGGTTGAATCGAGTGGTGACGGTGACGGGCTGACCCTCCCCAAAAATATCCCACTGTCTGGAAACTGAATCACGGGGGTGTGGCTTTCTCCTGTCTGAGTCCATCTCTAAAGTACGTTACCTTCTTACACTGCCTTTCTTTTTAGGCTCTCAATTGTAAACCATTGCTCGTCGCATCGGTCCTTGTCATTGACCAATCCACTGCTGGATGCCCATGCAAAGTAATTGACAAATCTTACTGTCTTTTCCCTGTGAATTCCACGTACAGCGCGCATCACGGAATTGGTCTGTAAAGCCAATTCACACAAGGGATCTCAATGTGAGCAGTGTGGGTGGAGAATGATGAAGCAGAATGGAAAACAAAAGCTCAACTCAATTTCAACAGAACAGTGACAGAACAATAGCCAACAGCCCGTACCCATCATCGAGAACCCCCAAAAAGACCCATGTCGCGGGCGGGCGAGGCGAGCAACGGGACGGAGACTAGGTCCCCAGGTTCCACGAGCATCTCATCCCACGGCTTTTGATATCTACCCAATGACTCGATTTCCAAGGGTATGTTACCATCCATGCCAGGGCGATTGATGCGCATGAGTGGTCGCTAGAAACATGGACTAAGGCTACTGACTGTATGAAGGCCAGGCGCTGCATTCTCACCTTGCCTACATCGTCACAACTTACAGTGTTAGAGGATGAGGCTGGCTGCCAGTCGCTGTTAGCCAAGGAATTGGTGATGCCAGGAGTTCGTGCGCCATTGCGGCCTTGGTATGCGGCATGTAGGTACACATCCCACCTAACCTTTGTAGGCCATCCATCACGTCCAGAGGCGCTGCGTGGCTTGGTCAGGACGGGCAACGTCCACGAGGCCCGGCGCCAAATCTCCCAAACCCAGCTAGTTCCAAGGCAAGTGCCTCTTGGATGGTCCATTTTCCTGTTCCTACAGAAGCCTCCGGACAAGAGATCTGAGTTGCTTTGTTCGGCGGCAGATGCGCGTCCCTACATTAAACGCATCCCCATTTCGGGACGATCATGATGCCATCTTGACTTTGGGGATCACACGAGGGTCTTCACGACACCATCACCAATCTCCAACTACGTACAGCAACTCCGCCCACGTTCGCTCACCTACAGATCCAGTACTCATTTGCGCTTCCGTTTCTCGCTCAATCATCCCCCTCATCACCAGCTCTACCTGCTAAGACCAATCTCATCCTATTACCCCTCCTCCTTCTCCTTCCTCTTGTCTAGGACAAATCACGATTGCGACAGCTGGGAACGCCTAACACCTAAGGGGCGTGTGGTCTCTGCGTGTGACGGTTCGTGTCTTGAATCAGCCCCCTCCTCTTTCTCGCTGCCCGACGCTCAATTGATCAAGAATGCTGAGCGCCAGCTATGGGCTCTGCTGGCTGTTGCGCTCTGTTGCTTGCAGGCGATAGGCTATTATCTCACCGGTTGTTGCGACTTACGGTCTGACTTGAACAGGACCACCAATATCTAGAATTACTCTACCTCTGCTCACTGCGCAGCCGTAGCAGGCTCTTGTTCATGAGCCAAGTGGCACGATGAATTGATTTACATGCGCAATCGATACAATTGACATTGACTACATCTACATGCGTATACTTCCATGGATACGGCCGACCAATGTACTGACATTCATGGATCTCTCGTCGTCTTCAACTCTCGTAGCTCCCCGCTTGGCATTCTGCATCTCGTCAATCGTTCCCGCTTCCGGATTTCCATTTCCAGACCCTTTGTTTCGGCCCTGAAGAGCCCTGGAAATTTGCTTCTTGGGGAAATCCAGCGATCAACCCCACTACTCTGCAACACGGCGCGCCATGGCTCACCTGGCTGGTGTTCACTTTCTCGACTGATGTTGGTTCATGATTCACCCCAATTCTGAATCAATCTGAACTTACAGCGTGCGCATCAATGTCGAAGAGAATGCATGTTGAATAGTCTGCGCAATTCATGGCAAATGCCGAATTGATGAATGTTTGCCGCAAGCGCTTCTTACGCAATTGTCAAGAGACATAATCTCAGTGGTTATTGGGCAAGCTACTCGCAATTTGATGGGCGGCCTCACAATAGCTTGGGGTCCAAGATTGAGCGCGGCCGATACACCGCCACCAGCTCCCCAGAATCCTATCATGGACGGCTCTCGAAATCCCAGATTCCAAACGCCAACGCCTTTCCATTTACTCATCCACTGCTCTTAGACGGTTGTATACACTTCGTGTTCCCTACGCATACCCAACCTCTGGGCTTCCCATCCCCCCACACCGATATGATGTGAGTCACAGGATATGGAGAAACAGGCTGGGTCTGCCTCAGAAGCAGACTAAAGAGGCCGAAACAAGACCTGACGCCAAGTCGTGTCGGGTCTAGCGTCTTGGTATGTATGGGGGCGCTTTCTGAGCAGATGCAGGCCAGGGGGGAGTGGCTGAGGTGATAGCGGATGGACAGTGGATTATCGATAAGAAGTTCCCTAGGGCCCTGGTACCTTTTGGGGCTTCTGGAAGGATTGCTGATTGGTGAGCATTGGCGTTTTGCGATGGATTGAGTTGTCGTTATTGGGGATGGCATGATGGCATTTACACCATGGCCAAATGACAACGTCATCATCTCTCGATGACATGAGATCGCTTTCTTTGTTGGACTCTGAAAGTTGCATGAGGTATGGGGGCTTATCGTGATTATCCTCAACAAAGGCACTGGCAGGTTACGACAGGGAAGGCAACCGCTCAACGACAGCGACTCTACCCGGCGCATCAGAATCGCACACCTAAAGTGGCAACGTTGAGTTCTCTTTCGGTTTATCTCAACACGATTGACTACATTCATTCGGGTTTGTAAGGGTTTACGCCGTTAATTGTGCCACACATGCCGGATAGACTGGAGTGATGAGTCGAGTGTCCGAGCCAGCCGAAGGAACAGTCAGCATCAAGAAGGATTTACAAAGCGATGGAAAGCCACATACAGTATGAGAATGCGATACTAATAAAGCTCAATTCAATTGGGACTATGATCACATCAGCAACTACGGAGGAAATCCGAGCCGAAGGGCCAGTATCAAGGTGGGACATGGGCATCCAGCTAGGTGATTTACTACAAGCTTGGTTCAGTGTTGCTGCAAACTACAGTACACAGTCTTGTGCACCCCTCCCTTTGCTGCGCTTTCTATGGAAGGGCCGGCGGGAACAACAACTGATTTCCGATCCCGAATATTTATCGGTAGCAAAGGTTTATTTCCCCAGAGTCCTGGTTGTAGAGACGGTGGAGGTCACAGAAGCCTGCTAGACCAGGTTCCCCACCAGTGCTCTCTGGATCGTCAACCAGCGTTTTGGCAGGTGAGCAGTCGAGTGAGCACATGACGAACCAACTCGAGTCGTTAGTGGTAGGATTTTCTTATCAGTTCTCCGATAAAGGACGGTGACCTACCTAGCCTACCATTGATTCACATGTGTAGGGGCAGGATACAAGACAGAGGCAGAACGGAGGTGCTTTGATGGCGTCTACCCTCCATTGCTGACCGTAAAGGCTGGTGCCCGAGTCGGGACGAGAGCTTACCGCGGTCCCAATGCCTTGGTTGTGAAACGGCCCGCTCGGCGCGTGTACCCTCCGTCCCATCCATTCCGATTTCCATATTAGCGGTGGCTGATATGAATAGCCGTCGTGGTGGTGGCCGCACTCGTTCCCACAAGAGGGCGGCTCTCGACGGTGAGAGGGCCAGAGGCTCAATCAAGTGTGCGTCTGTGTCTAAGGCTGGAAGACGGAGGCTCACGAGTGATGTTCCGCAAAGCGTCACCCGTCCCATTCTGCGCTGCTACCATCTATCACTTGACCGCTTTGGTCTGAGACAGTGGGCAAAGTTGTGTGTGAGAGATTGAGACGTGGGAGTCTGAGCGCAGAAAGTAAGGCAAAGCAAAACATGCACAAGACTGACACTCGCATCGTCTCGCATCGCAGAATCGGAGACCAAAGCACCGTATCCGGTATCATGGATCGGTGGAAAGTCAATAAACATGCACGAGATGTTGAGCGTCAGCAAGTCATCAGCATTGTCTCAGTATCAATCGATAACTCCACAATGGGATCTGGTGTTGGCGACCGAGCGCCAAGGACATTGGGTTGTGCAACGATGGACTCCAGTACTATCATATGCAGGGGCGGCCATAACAGTATGCTCCCTTTTCATGACAGAGAATCGGATAAAGAAGGGATGCAATGCAACAAATCAAGGCGAGTCGTGCAGTTGCAGTGAGCAACATCTGAATCCAACGCGATCTAGACCACCTCAAGACCGTCCTCAGTTGTCAGTGCCCGGGCATAAGACGTCATCCATCACGGCTCGTCACAGGGGCCTGTCGCTAGCATTGACGGCGCGTTAGTGGAGGGACCCTTCTACTTTAGTGTTGACTTCTACTGTATTGTTGGTTCGCTTCCATGGTTCTTGACACGAAACCCCGCGATAGAGGGGTCAATTGACTCGACACGGATCGAATGGAGGCGGTCGATTGAGATATTATGCCTCAACTCTCGGCTCTCTTGACATGTTGGCCTTTGGTGGAGTGCTATAGGATGGAATTGGAGCGTCAATGCCTCATTTTACGCGCGTGCAGCGTTACCAACATGCGATGTTATCTTTTCCATCACCCCTCCAGGTTGATCAAGACGGTAGACCCATGCCTCGGCTTTCGGGGGCCTCCACTCGCTTGAATCAAGCAAACCTGGGACCCGTGTCTTGCAGCGTTATTTTCTTTTTCCTTCGGCATTTGCATTTGCATCTCATGGAAACAAACGGTGAGAGAGGTCGATCCACCGTCTTTGTCCAGACACCAACCGTCTGCTCACACCGTCCCCGTTCCGCCCCTCGCATCGGCCCTCCGTTTCCCTTTTTTCGACAGCGCCGTCTCTCGGCTGGACCAATCTGAGACGGCGGTTGATGTATCGCCTTGTTGAGCGGCTAGGTAGATTCGGGCCGCGTGCACGGGTATTCTGTCAAATTCAATTGACTTCGGTTCTTCGAGTTCGGATTTGAATGCTTGGTATGGAGAAATGAATGCTTCTCATAGCATTATATCGCTTGCTGACTTGTCGATTCCAAGTGACTCTGCTACTCACTTGTGCCCTGCTTTCTGCTCGAGTCAATGGCGTTCGACAACAACCCAACTACGCATATACAAGTCCGTGATAATCTCACTCCCTCCCCTTCGTCCTCTCCACCAGAAAAGAATCATCTCCACTATCACCCATAGCCACAAGACGACTCCATAGCGGGCGGCCCCACCGCCTTCGAAAAAGAACTCCTCTTCCCATCATCTGGGTCCGGTTCCTAGACTTTACTAGACAGAGAAAAGTCCCCAGACAGGGCCCCTCTGTCGCTCCCATGTGAAAGTCGGGCCCCTCGCGACAGGCGGGGTTTTTGCTCGGTACGGTTACGAACAGCGGCAACGTGCAGTTTCAGACAGTATCATACGGACAATTAATGCCACCCAATGGGCCGAATATCTGCCATTTGTCGTCCGTCGCCTTTACTCTTAGTTTGCCTCATTACCTACTTGAAATAAAGATACGGTGAAGACACAGGCGGTCAATGTGGCGCATGTTGAATTTGGAGGCGGGACAAGGCAGAGCAGAGCAATGAATGGCACTGCATTGTGCATTGAGGCGTCTGTTTTGTCAATTCAAGCGAGATGCAATTGACGTAGCCGATACCTTGGCAGACTATTAAACATACAGGGTAGTTCAGCGTGTCAGCATCTGCTTGGGCGCAATACACCTGTCAATAACACGTCTGCAGTCTCCTCCCCCTGAAATGTCGAGATGCGATTGAGTGTTGGGCTCTCTTTGCTCCTCTGCTCGTTTCTTTTCTTGCCTCTGATGCGCTGTCAGTACAACCTTGATTTGTTTCATGCCGTGGAGCCACACAATGCATGACATGGCATGCAATACAATTTTGCCGGGGTTTTGTGAGCAACTACCATTTCATTGAGTCACTAAGTCACGTTTCAGAAACACGGAAACTTGAAGATCTTCCCTTTCAAGCCAGGGTTTATTTGCGGTGCTGGTTTCATTGCTGCTCTACCTATACTATTTGACAAGTCATCCCAGGTCGGTGGCCTCAGCACGTAAAGAGTCTAGGTCCTTACAGCCACCCCCTGACGAGGTGCAGCTCTTGTACAACTTGGGTTTTGTGCCTTGTTTCTGAATTGGATTTTCATGTCAATCGATAAACTCCAGCTAGTAAAGGGGAAGTGCCTGGATGATGATGGGCGTCGTATGGGTCAGTCGCTGACAACTCGCTGTAACGGAGGACTCATCGGTGGGAATGCCACCAAGAGTTTATTCGCAACGCCTGGGCACTTAGGCTTTCAATCGCTGGCATTGAACTTCCAGACCCAATCGATGTGATTTGTGCCTTGTTCGTATTGAGTTGCCAAGCCGCGGGCTTGCTTTTGCCTAAGCAAGGCTTGCTAGGACTTTTCAGCCGTGCTGCCTTGTTAGAGCCTCAACTCACAGCGATTGGTTTGTGACGGTGGCTTTTTGGGCTGTCATAGAGACTCTTACCAAGCTCCCGGATATTGCCAGTTCCAGCGCGCCAGGGCCTTCAACATGCCACGGGTGGCCGGCTGTCTTCCCCTTGAGCGTGGCGTTGAGTTGGGGCGGCGGCGATTACCATTGTTGGCAAAGTCGCGACGCGGTCGCGCGCCTCCCAATAAAGTGGTGATGTTTCTTTTTTGCTCGTCCAATATGATCAAGACGGCGTCGGACGGTCGGGATCATGTAAAGTCGTAGACCATCAGGCTCTCGCGGCCGTCTCGCGCCTCTTTGAGGACGATGACCATCTCATCGTCAAAGCCAACCCAATTCCTACGATCCTCCCACTCGGCTCTGGGGCTGTCCGCGTCATCGGCTGGCTGCCTGGTCGTAGGTCGTACTTCGATGCTGCTGCCTCCGACGCGGCCCTCGAGCTCCCACACGCGAATCTCGTCGCCTCGCGTGCTGATGCTCACGGCCTTACCCCGCGGTGTGATCTCCGCATCTGAGATGCCTGACGTGTGGCCCCAGAGGCGAATGCCAGGGGATAGCGAGAGGGACGTCGCGGTTGATGTGCAAAGGTACAGGACAAGTGTGTTGTCGGGTAGTGTGGCGAGGAGGTACGGGTGGCTGTAGCAGAGGGTCGTAAGCTCTGACCGTGACCTGTTGGTTTGAGGAGAGTCAGCGCCGCCTGAGGCTGTAATGGGAAGCGTCGAGGCGAGGCGGGAGGTTAGCGTGTCGATGCCGGAGCCGTCGGGAGACGGAGTTATGAGGAGATCTTGAACACCGATGCACCAGCCGTCGCGGACGGAGAAAGTGTAGGCGATAGAGGCGCTCACAGAGGACGACATGCGGCGTATCGATAGAGCGAGTGGTAGGTGCGTAGTGTGCGACTTGAGAGACGTGAGGAGGTAGGGAGCCGGTAGGATCGTGTTCGCGGATTGAGGCTCTGTCTGCTTCCCTTTTGATTTGCGTATTGTCAATCCACTTGTCATACTTGTATCGTTCGTAGTGTCGTTCTTTGACTTGGTAGCCGGTCGATTGAATGTGTAGAGCGATATCAAGCCAGCAGTCGTCGCTGTTAGCACGTATGGATGGCCACAAGCAACCGCAACAAGCTCCCCGTTACAGCTTCTCTCATGCCGATATCTCCGCGTCAACTCTTGTCGTTCAATATCCAACCGCCAAAGTCCGAAGCTTCCGTCTGCGAATCCCACCACAATATCCACCACGTTCCCGGAGCCGCTTTCGTCTACCGCCAGTGAAGATGGCGCACTATCGTCGCTTTCGTCGTCCTCGTAAAAATCGAGTTGTGCTATCGGTCGCCGTGTTCGTAGGTCCCATGCGCGCAGTCCAGCTTCCGAATCGGCCGTTATAGCGATGCCCTCGACGACCTTGACCAACGTCCTCTTTTGTCCTCCACTTTCTTCCGGCGCATCCCGAACGCTGACTTCCTCTACGGCGCACTTTCCTCTAGCCCAGTTGTGTCGTAGTTTATACTGTCTTTTCCAGTCGACGCTCTCGCCCCTGCTGCTCTCTCTTATAATCTCATCGTCTGGTGCTCTTCCTTTCCGTCCATCCGCCCATACAGTTCGTCGCGCAGAGTACTGCAATTTCGTACCGCCAGCTCCACCAACTCGAAATCCAGGTATACGTAAGGCGCGCGGGAGAACAAAGCGCTCGTAGTAGTGTTCGCGCCAGAGGTGAGGATCCGAAGCGAGGCGGTAAAGGCGATGCGAGGTGGGAGAGATATCGAGGAGCTCGGACGATGAGAGGAAAGAGAGAATCCGGAGTAGGAGCTCGGATGATATCGTGGTGAGAATATCGCGAGATGGCGGGTTGTATGATACGTTTGCGAAACGCAGCCGTTTTACCGGCCGAGGTTGAGCAACATCTGGATCGGGAAGAGGATCGGAGCTCTCCTCGGTCGGGGGGAGCTTGCGCTTCGGCATTTTGAGCGGATATTGTCGCGCTGCGCAGGACGAGCCTGCGGACAGCTGTAAAGGACCTAAACTTGAGTTTAAATGTCGAACCAGGCAAGTTGTGTTGAAGTTTAGAGGTAGGTTGAAGAAGGAGGGAAAATGTCGGTGGCGATGATGGTTGGCCGGCGGTTGACCGGAGCTTCGAGCGCCAAAGCTACCCTGTACATCAATAGGTAGGTATAAGTGGGAGTTCACAAGGTATTTTTTAGAGTATGTATGGTATTCATGATAGGCAAGTTTAGTTATTCTTGATATTTGTATTGGCTAATTTATTTAATCAACCTATGCTTATTTACTTCTTTCTCCAACGTATAAACGTAGGGTATTTCCATGATGCGTATCCAAGGTAGCATGCCAATGTCTACCGTGTAAATGAACCCAAACTCCGATGATGCTTCTAAGTAATTCGGTTTTCACAGCCCCACTGCTGAGAAGATATCATCGTACACCTTTCCAATCCAACCGTCCATAGGACCTCCTCTTGCGACAACTCCTAGACCTCCGACTGCCCACAGAGCAGCAAAAGCCGTTGCAGCTCCGTGAAGAGCAAGCCATCTCCTTCTCCTCTGCTTCCTGGCCTTCTTTTCCACGGCTGCAGTGCTTGTGCCCCAAATGGATTTTGTTGTAGGAGCCAAGCCAAACCACTTGGCCTGCCCCCAGATCATATGGCCACAGCCGGTGGCAAGTAGACCAATGTAAGAGACCCAAGCAGTGACAGGGTGTCGAGCGAAGCCGTGTGCGACGTAGGCAAGACCGATATTTGAGCTGTCACCCTCGATTTGCAATGGCAGAACGCGGTTGACAAAGACGTGAGCGGCGAAGAAGACAGTGAAGGCGTAACCGGTCATCGAAATATAGCTCAATGATGGCCACGGCGAGGCAGCTCTAGCGCTCTTCAGATCCTCGAGTTCTGTCCTTGACCGATGCAGCGCATACATTCCCGGAGTGGCGGCACCGTAACGTTTCATATTCTGTGATCTCCTCAAAAACCGAAGGGCAATTCCTGATCCAATATGGGCGATAAAAGGCAGAGCAACCAAAATGGGTTCGGCGAGCGAGGTCTGGTAAATTTCCCGAGTCATGAGAAGATAGGTCTCGGAACCAGGAACAGAGCGTGTGACAGCGGGGATGAGAGAAACGTTGGCGAGATGGAGGGAAGTGAAGAGACCCATTGCGTAGCTCGAGAATTTTTGAATTCGCATAACTACAGAATAGTCAGTATTGCTTGGTCTGGTAGACTATCATATAAAGAATTGGATCCTTACGGTAGAAGATGGGACCTGGACCTGTGGCATTTCCAGCTGTGAGGTTTGCACTTGCACTCAAACCCGGAGCGCCAGTCGAAGGGGCTTTGATAGATGCTGAGCTACTATCCATATCCTCGGCGTCTACCATCTCATATCCATCATCGCTTCCTCGAGGCGGTGGACCGAGGTCCCGGCGGTCAATAGCGGGATCTGCTGGCGGCGAATCTATTGGAGAAGGATCAAGCTGCTGTAGAGACAAGAAGCTTGCCTGCGAAGCTCGACGATCGGGGGATTGGTCGAAGTCCATGGTGCAACCACGCCCAGCGCGTTATCTGTGTGAGGATTGATGAAAGACACAATCGAAGACCAAGAAATATTTGGCGGGGAGGCGTACAAGAAGGGATGACGGTGCTCGTGACAGGGAAGGGGGCTTCTAGTTGGGATTAGCGCCTCAACGTGCTGGGAAATGGAGAAGCTTCACCAGACTCTGGGGCAGGTGGTTCTGGAAGCCCCTGTCGAAGGCCCCTGGAAAATGACGTTGAGGTCCTGGGAGCCCGGTCAGCAAAACATGCCAAATGTTGATTGGCGGTGCTGCAGGCTCGGACGGCCTAGCCGAATACGGTTAGCCCGTAGCTTATCTGGATCTTGGATCACTGTTCGAACCTCTTCCCAATCATCAACAGCTTACAACAACAGCCACGACATCTCAGTTTTGTACGTTCTTCGAGAACTTGTTAGCTCAAACCACCAAAAGCACACAATATGCCCCCAGTAAGTTCATACTGTCCTGATGCATGTTCCCTCGCTGACGCGTCCTCAGCGACATCAAACCCTTCCGTCGGCGCAGACCGCATCGGCGCGTGAAGCACAGAAGTCTTTCTACTGCCAGCTTTGCTCTAAGGGCTACTCTCGTATGAATGACTATGAAGCCCACCTCGGTAGCTATGATCACAGTCACAAGCAGCGTCTCAAGGACATGAAGGCCATGGTTCGCGACCCTAATGCGGGTTCGCGCGCGCGCAAGGCCGAGGCCAAAGCAGACGGTATCATCAGCATCAAGCTGCCTGGTCAAGAAACTGCTACTGCAAGTGGAGGAGGTTTTAAGAAAGGTGGTTTCAAGAAGAGTGGCTTTAAGAGCGCTTTCACCAAAGTCGAGAGCAGTGGAGGAGGGCCAGCAGCGACAACAGCAGAAAAGCCCAAACCGACGAATGCCCTTGAGCCCGCACCAGTCAATCCAGGCCTCCAGAAGAATCTGGCCCCAGAAAGTGACACTGAAGACGAGGGCTACGAAGTCTACGACCCTCGATTTCCTACGGATTGAACTCTACAGACGCTCGTTCCCGAGTCATGAAGTTAAACGATGAAATTGATTAGGGAGCTTCTATTCGGGGCCTTCTTCTTCCTCTCACATCGGTGGCCATTGTGGACCGCCTATTTGCGATATATCCTGTTCCAGCAAACCCAACAAGTTTCTGCTTCCAGACATCCAGTCCGCCATTTGCGTTACCTGCGAGTTTTCGGTGAATGCTGCGTTGGGATCGCCTCCAGCGGCGTTCATATTTGGGTCCATCACAGGCATGAAGCCAAGCTGGCTCAAATACGCATCGAACTCATCTCCGATGGGCACCATTGTTTGATCTTCTTGTTGTTGCGACTTGGCCTCAAGATAGAGCGCTGCGACGTTGCTCATTACGTTGCATAACCGCGACAGTTTCTGCATAGTCTCCGATGTATCGTTGGTTTCCTCAATGGATGCGCTGAATTCTTTTAGGAGACGCAGATCTTCTACCGATAGCGTCTCAATAACATAGCAGAACAGAACGAAGAAGGGAGCAAACGGGGTTAAGACCAAGTTCCTGCAACTATGTCAGCTGTATTCCAGAACTGGGCGTCTTGGCCATGAACATACCAATGGACATATATGGTCTTCGCATAGGCATCTTTTCGCACCAATTCCATACACGCCAAATGTTTATGTGTTGCCCTTCGCGCAGAATCAATACATTCTTCACAAAACCTACTAGTTGAGCCTTCGGGCGCAGGAATTGCACGATATATAAGTGTCATGGTTGATAGCAACTGAACCTCGTCGCCCTTAACATGAACATCGACAAGGGGCGAAGCCCCTATCTTCTCAAGCGAGTCGATGGCTAGTTTTCGGCTTTCATATGCCTCCGCCTCTACTCGGCGACACTCAGCTGCTAGCAACCTAGCTCTCCCGGCAAGCTCGGCAGGTGGTCGAGCCAACGCTGCGGGACAAAACCTGGCCTTCATTAGCAACAATGACCGGGCAAATAAGGTGTCAGGGTGCAAATTGGCAACACTTACAGCTGCTCATAGACCTGCCCCTGGAGTGTTGCAGCGCTAAGCCACATCGATGCAACAGCTTTGGTCTCGAGACTTAGTATGCCCTCGAAGTTGAAAGTACGTGGGATGTCGATCTCCCAGTCTTGTATCACAGGGGCACGTCCGAGCCGAATTGCCAGCGCCTTGTCTGTGGTATAGATGTACCAGAAGAGGATTGCCTTGATACTAGCGTCCTCCGGGTTGCGCGCGGAGTGGTCCTTACGATGGAAGCCCGCGGTCTGACACATCTGGGCGGCAGCGCTGTTGAGATGCCAGGCGACAGAGGGTCTGCATACATCGATGGCGTATAAAGTCTGATGTTCTCGTTAGCACTTGACATCTTCATATCGTGGAGACACGTCCATACCCCCATCAACAGGGCTTGGACCGTTTCGACCTTGACAGACATGAACAAAGACATGTTTGCCAGGGCGGTTTCCAAATTGATTCGACTTGTGTGAAGATGCGACGCAAACTCATCTTTGAGAGCCTTGTTGTCGGTCGTCAACGTGTGCTGCTCAAGGAACAAATAATACAGTCCGACGTTCACAATGATGAAGGTGGAATCAGTAAAGTCGTCTGTTGGGAAGTAGACCATCCGACACAGGTTGGAGAAGTCACTTATGCCGACGAAATAACAGACAAAAGTGAAGAGACCCGGCGGCGAAGCTGGTTTAGAGTCAGCGGGGACAACGAAGAGCAGATGCTGTCATGAATACCTCTGGCGCGCTTTAACAACGAAACAACAACCTCCATGGGAGGCATTCGAAGTTGGCCCAGACCTCCTTTCGGCAGTGGCTGCTGCAGAGGAAATCGGGGCCCGTGACTGATGGACTGCCGACTTTGAAGTTCTGCTATTTGCCTTAAGTTGGCGAGGGCCTCCCACATCTTGGGACTAACATCATGCAGCGAGGTGCGCTCTACGGCATGCTCGAGGAGTTCACTAGCGAAGCTGGTTTGCTGAGCAATGACAGAGTCACCGCCAAATGCAGACTCATCGTCAGAACTTTCGAAGCCGACAGTGGACGCGGTAGTTGTATCTAGACCAGGAAAGTGCCCAGGGGTGGTAGGGAAATGCGGGTTACTTCCTGGAGTGGAAATGGGGCGCTGGGAGATGTCGCGAAGAAGGGTTTCTATGTTAGCCAGACGAACTTCAATCTGATCGATTTTGCGTTCACTGGAGGGCATGCATGCCACAGGTCAGCAAAGGTCCCGTCTGGTTGGTTGGATAGCTGTGGGACAAGCATGGAACGGTCATGGCGGGTGCGAGATGCCATTTCTGGGTAAAGGGGGCATGGGGTGACCAACTATTGAGACGAGATGAGGACTCGTTGCCGAGGCTCTTTGGGTCTCTGACCAACACCGGTGGAAGTACAGGAACGCTTGGCCGTACGACAGTTGGAGCAGGGCCAGTCTTTATCGCAGCGGATCTATCGCATGCGAGTGTTATTCATCTTATCTATGTTCAACAGCCTAGGCATACAGAGGCATCTTGACTAATGAAGTGCTTCTGAATTGGAATCTATGGGTATTGCTTACCTTTCGCATACGGCACTGATCACACTGAATTCTCAAATATCTCTAGTCAGTCATGAACACCACAAGAATAGCTACATCTCCGTTATGGGGCTTATTGTAGATCATTAACAACACCAGTAAACCTGCTCAGTGAAACTCGCAGATTGGTCAACCCAAATGGAGTATTGCCGAGAATGAAACTGTAAACATGATTTGGCTAAATTGGAATATGCCACTTACCGCTCGCCGTGCAGAGTCATCGGAGGCCGCGGGTCCGGCGCTGGCAAGCCCGGGACCAACACTCGGCTGATCCATAACGCGATGCAGCAACTTTCTCCTTATTCGACCAGAGAACGATGTATCAACGTAAGCCGAGTATTGATGAACAGAATGATGAAATAAGTCTTTTTCGTAATCGTCAAAATATGATCAGACGCAGAAGTGCTGACGACGCAGACCGTTGACTATCGCTATGAGAAAGGGAAAGTGAAGGAATCGGGAGCCGCGGGGACCGATTCGGGCGGTTTCGACACCGAAATGTGGCTTGTCAGCTCCGTGTGGCGCGCCGGATGGGTAAGATGTGGCTGCCACACTATAATCCATGACAGCTGTGGAGGGAAAGCAAGGGAACAAACGGTAATAGATCGTTGTTTGCCTCTCTTTCGTATTCGGTAACGTTCAACGTTTTCTTTTCAGATTGATGTGTTTCAACATGCAATGCAAGTCCATTAAACCCTTGAAAATGTGTATTATGTCCTATAAACGAG
Organism: Fusarium stilboides; assembly: GCA_014822085.1. Classification (NCBI taxonomy): domain Eukaryota; kingdom Fungi; phylum Ascomycota; class Sordariomycetes; order Hypocreales; family Nectriaceae; genus Fusarium; species Fusarium stilboides. The sequence goes on from JAASAY010000184.1 coordinate 59,750, forward strand.
GAATACGAGTGAATGTACATAGGACCGCCCAACAGCTGAAGTAGGATGGACGTAAGAGGTCGAATTTGACTACAAGCGGCTGAATAATTGCCCCGGAATGAAACCCCCCTAAATTGGCTCTTACTAGCGACCCCCCAATTGACGGATAGATCATCTTGTAGGTGGTTTATTCTTATTGGTCAGGCCGTATCCCCGGGGTTTTCGGGTTGCGAACGCCAAGAGCACCTTTTGTTAAAAGCATTGTCGTTTGTCTTTTGCTCATGCAGTCATGTTTGGCTTCAATCATTGTCAATTGGATTGCGTTGTTTGTTCAGGATGATGGAGCAGCAGTATATAAAGAAAGAGGAGGGACCAGTCGGCGATTCGCCTTCTGAGACTTGTGTATCAACTGGTCATCCACAAGACGCAATGGCTGTCACGATTGGAGACAAGGGCGACGAGGGTGATACCAAAGAAGAGAAAAAGGACACAAGCTTTAAATATTACCTGGTACGTCTTAATGCTCTCACCATTGGATTGGTATTGCTAACTTATCATGACTTTTAGCGCGTCTTTACTTACAACGATCGCCTAGGATGGATTCTCAATGGTTTCGCATTCGTCGCCATGATCGTTGCGGGCACGCTTTTACCCCTGATGGATATCGTATTTGGAAAGTTTGTCAACGTTTTCAACGACTTTGCTACTGGGAAGTTATCGCCTGCTGGATATCGAAGTGAAGTCGCCAAGTACACGTACGACTATCACCCATTGTGCTTTGTACTGAGAGCTAATGATTCATAGCCTGTACTTCATCTATCTTTTCGTCGCCAAGTTCGTATTGACGTATTTTTGGACGGTAAGCAGGTTTGAAAACAATTTGCCAATGGGTTAGATGATCTAATTGATGTGCTCCAGATGCTTGTCTCTATAGCGGCTATTAGAACAACAAAATCACTGCGCGTCGAGTTTGTCCGGAGCACTCTTCGTCAAGAAGTAGCCTTTTTCGACTCTCCCGCATCATCAGTACCAGGCCAGATCACGACAAACGGAAACTTGATCAACCAAGGAATCTCGGAGAAGTTTGGCATCACCATCACAGCTCTTTCGACCTTTGTTGCTGCCTTTGTCGTGGCGTTCGCTGTCCAATGGAAGCTGACTCTAATTGTCATCGCCATTATTCCGGTCAACATCGTCGTTACGATTATCTGCGTCGCTATCGATACTGGCTACGAATATGCCATGTTCGATGTCTACTCGAGATCGAGTTCCCTGGCCGAAGAGGCTTTCTCGACTATTCGTACAGCACACGCTTTCTGGGCATTCCCAAAGTTGTCGAAGCGCTTTACCAACACGCTTGAAGAGGCACGAAGAATCGGTCACAAGAAGTCATGGGTCTACGTTATTCTCTTCCCTACAGAGTTCTTCTGTATCTTTGCGGGTTATGGTTTGGCGTTTTGGCAGGGCATGAGGATGTACTCGGAGGGCGAGATCACCCAGCCAGGCACGGTTGTGACGTAAGTTTCTCTTGTATGTCTGCATTGGGACTAATCATGCTAACATCAATGCTTCTAGGGTCATCTTCGCAGTTCTTGTCGCTGCTACTGCCCTTACCCAGATTGCTCCCCAAACGATAGCCATCTCCAAAGCTACTGCTGCTGCGCAAGAGATGTTCGAGATGATCGATCGAAAGTCGCAAATCGATGCCTTGTCGCAAGAGGGTGCTACTATACCCGATTTCAAGGGCGATATCCAGTTCCGTGGGGTTCGATTTGCGTACCCTTCTCGCTCTGATGTGACGATTCTTCACTCGCTTGACTTAGATATTCCTGCGGATCAAACAACGGCTCTCGTTGGTGCCAGTGGATCTGGAAAGAGTACCATATTTGGTCTCCTGGAAAGATGGTATATGCCAAGCAGTGGTTCAATTACACTTGATGGGCACGCTGTTGAGAGCTTGAACTTACAATGGCTAAGAACAAACATCAGAATGGTTCAGCAGGTATGTGCAGCCTGAAAGAATACCATATGGCAAGCTGATTAGTGCTGACTCCTACCTAGGAACCAACTTTGTTTAGTGGTAGTATCTACCAAAACGTTGTGGATGGTCTCACCGGAACGCCCATGGTCGACCTTCCCGAAGACGAGAAGCGACAAATGGTTATCAAGGCGTGTCAGTCTGCCTATGCTCACGACTTTATCGAAACCTTGCCCAATGTGCGTTTCATGTCTAGTGTCCCAAGTCCCCCTACTAACCTCATCCTAGGGCTACGATACCTGGATCGGCGAGCGAGGAGCATCATTGTCCGGCGGACAAAAGCAGCGAGTTGTCATTGCGCGCAGTATCATCTCCAACCCCAAAGTCCTGATGCTCGATGAGGCCACCAGTGCCCTTGATCCAAATGCTGAAAAGATTGTGCAGCAAGCTTTGAACAACGTTGCCAAAGGTCGAACTATGATCGTTATCGCACATCGACTTTCTACCATTCGGGATGCTGACAATATCATTGTCATGGCCAAGGGTGAAACGATCGAGCAAGGGTCACACAATGAACTCATTGAACGAGGGGGCAAATACTCGCGGCTTGTTCGCTTACAGGATCTTGGTAAGGGCAACGCATCAGATGATGAGGATGAAGAGACAGACAAAGAAGAGCCAGTTGCTGGTCTTGATCCCGTCTTGTCCCGCGCTTCACAACACGCCACAGCAGATATCACGCAAGACGATGGAATCAACTATGGGCTATTCAAGGGTTTGTATCTTGTCGTCAAAGAACAGCGGTCCTTGTGGTCTTCTGGATGCCTTCTAGTTGTGATTTCGCTATTGGGAGGTAAGTTATTTGTTCCTGATGGTAAGAGAAAAGAGGCTCACTCACTTTATTTAGGTGGCACATACCCATCACTCGCCGTTCTCTTCGCCAGAACCATGGAAGCATTCATAAAAGTCGACGTCAGCGAAGCAAACTTCTTCGCCTTGATGTTCTTCATAGTTGCTTGCGCAAACTTCATCATCTACGCTGTGGCCGGCTGGGTCTGCAATGAGATTGGCCAGGTAAGTATCTACTCTATTCACTGGCTCTGAAGACTTTCAAGGCTAATGCCTTCTAGCATATTATGACAGTGTATCGTGGCGAGCTCTTCGACAACACTCTCAGACAAGACATGATCTTCTTTGACGACCCTAACCGTGGAACCGGCGCTCTCGTTTCACGACTGGCTGCTGAGCCTACCAGTCTCCAGGAACTGCTATCCATGAATCTATCGCTTATTATGATCAACATCGTCACTGTTGTGTCGAGTTCCATTCTCGCCATCGCGTATGGCTGGAAGCTGGGCCTTGTGCTTACACTCGCCGCCCTACCAGTGCTTGTCGGTTCGGGATATGTGCGAATTCGACTTGAATTCAAGTTCGACGAAGAAACTGCTGGACGATTTGCTAAGAGCAGCGGCTTAGCTTCAGAGGCTGTGTTGGGGATCCGGACAGTCTCGTCGTTGGCTTTGGAGAGGGCTGTCATTGAGAGATACAGCGCCGCCCTCGAGGGACTTGCGAGAGAAGCAATCGGTGGTTTGGGTTGGAAGATGCTGTTCTATGCGTTCAGCCAGTCGGCGTCTTTTCTTGCCATGGCCCTTGGCTTCTGGTACGTGCAGTCCTCTATACATCCAAGCAAGGTAAAACTAACAGTCAATAGGTACGGCGGACGTCTGATTTCGTACGGCGAATACACGACGGACCAATTCTATGTCATTTTCATTGCCGTCGTCTTTTCTGGAGAAACATCAGCAATGCTGTTCCAGTACACTACGAGTATCACCAAAGCACGAACCGCTATCAACTACATCTTTCAATTACGACGTCTAAGGGCACTTCACGACAATCAAGAGAACGGACCAGGCTTTTCAGAAAATGAGAAGGGTTCGTCTGAAAAGGGCATGGACGTTTCTTGTGAGGAGATTGGCTTTGCTTACCCTCGTCGACCCAAACTGCCAGTCCTTCGAGGCGTGGATATCAGCATCGGATCTGGCAAGATGGTGGCTCTAGTGGGTGCGTCTGGATGTGGAAAGTCGACCATGATTGCACTTCTCGAGCGGTTCTACGACCCGACTACGGGTATGCTACAGGCAGATGGGCAAGACATCAAGACAAAGGATAGACGTCTACACAGACGAGACGTTGCTCTCGTTCAGCAAGAACCAGTCTTGTACCAGGGCTCCATTCGAGAAAATATCTCTCTCGGCATTGAAGAGGGAAATCCTTCCGATGAAGACATCATTGAGGCTTGCAAACAAGCCAACGTCTACGAGTTCATCTCTTCCCTCCCCGAAGGCCTCGCAACTCCCTGTGGCAATCAAGGCCTCTCACTCTCAGGAGGTCAGCGCCAACGTATTGCTATCGCACGTGCTCTTATCCGCAAGCCACGCCTGCTACTCCTCGACGAAGCCACCAGCGCTCTCGACACGGAGAGCGAGAAGGTGGTTAAGGAGGCACTGGACAGAGCGGCTGAGGGTAGAACAACAGTTGCCGTAGCGCATCGTCTAAGCACCATCCGAGACGCAGATGTCATTGCTGTCTTTTCCGGTGGAAAGATCGTTGAGAGAGGGAGACATGAGGAGCTTGTTGCGAAGAGAGGACTTTACTATGAGATGGTGTTGGGACAGTCCTTGGATAGGGAGGCTTGAGGATATAGAAGTGAATTGGCGTTCAGAAAGGCATCACACATGGAGATTGGGTTTCTTTGCTGGTTATCTCTACTCACCAGGCTTGGGTCATGGCGACCAATCTCTACTTTTGTAACATATTTCACCAATGGGTTTGGGTGATGTTTCTTGCGGAGCGAATATGGGAAAACAGAACAGATAGAATATGATGTCTCAGCGAGACACATCTCAGCGATCTCAACATAGACTTGCAATTCGAAGCATAAGGCAGTCATTTAACAGATCAGTATCGCATCAGATGTCACAGGTGTAAACAACAAGGAAAGGCAGAACCACCTCTGTCAGCCGATATAAGCGTGGCTATCACTGCAAGAGAACACCATGCTTCCAACTGCGGATGAAGAACGAAAGGCAGCCCATATATGTCACTGTAGCCTGAAAGATGAGAATGTAATAGTGAAAATCAAACGTAGCCTGACCATACAGTCTTGTAGCTCGTTCTATTTTGATCTAGAAGCCATATCGTCGTATCTATTTTATCTAGAATCCATCATAATATCCCGACAAACCCTTTTTCATCTCCAAAACACGCTTCGCTTAAGCCAGAACCTTGACATCGCCCTCCTTGAGCTTGCCAGCCTCGACGAGCCTCTTGGTCTCGCCAACCCAGACAGCCTTGATCTCGTCGGCAACCTTGAGACCGTTGAGCTTGCCAGCAAGAGCAGCAATCTCATCGGGATCAATCTTACCCTGGATGGTCTCGACGTCGCCGAGAACACCATCGATATCAGCAGGCGTGGGCTCGCCGGCGGCGAAGTAGTTGGCGTCCTTGACGGAGCCCTTGAGAACACGCTTGTTCTTCTTGACAGCGTTCTTGGCAGCCTCCTTAGCCTTCTTGGAGGACTCTCGATCAGCCTTGGCCGCGACCTCGGCCTCCTTAGCAGCCTTCTCCTCAGCCTCCTTGGCGGCCTGAGCATCCTCCTTGGCCTTCTTCTCAGCGGCCTCACGTTCGAGGCGCTTCTTGTTCTTGCTGGCGTTGGCCTCCTGGCGGAATCGCTTGATACGCTCATCGCCGGCGGAAGCGTCGTCTAGCAGCTTACGGAGACGGGAGTTGTCCTCAGCCTTCTTCTTCTTGCGGGCGTTGGTGTTCTTGCGCTCCATGTGTCGCTTCTGGTCACGGTTCTCGTTGTCATCGGGAACATCCTCGTCGAGGTACTCAAAAGTCCTCCAGCTGTCGAAGTTGTACCAGAAGTTGTAGAAGTCCTCGACCTGCTCCTTGGTGGCATCGGATCCGCCGAATGAGGGGACGGGGTGAGTCTTGGAGAAGCGAGCCTCGGACTTGAAGACCTTGCTCCATGCCTTGTAGTAGTCGGTCTTCTGGAGCTGCTTCTTGGTGGGGGGCTCGACCTCAGCCTCCTCGTCGACGGAGTCGAACTGGCGACGCTTGACAGGGTCAAGGAGGACGTCGGTGGCCTTCTGGATACACTTGAAGAACTGATCGTCGTCGACACGGCCCTGAGCGGCCTTCTTATCGGGGTGGTGCTTGAGAACCTTCTTGCGGTGGGCCTTCTTGATCTGGTCCTCAGAAGCCTTCCAGCGGTACTTGGAAAGGCCAAGGATCTTGTAGTGGTCCTGGGTCTGAAGACGTAGATATTAATATATGAATTTAGAACGAATTGGCATAAACACATACCTTCCAGTCCTTGGCCTCACGCTGGAGCATCATGGGGTCCTCGGCCTCGCTCTCGTCGCTAACATCGCCTTCCTCAACGTTCTTGGCGCTCTCCTGAGCCTGGATGCGGTCATCCTCAGAGAAGGTGCGCTTGTGGCGGGCTCGGCGGGCGTGGGCGAGGAAGTGAGGGCCAACGGGCTCGATGCTTCGCTGAGTAGCCTCAGAAAGCTTGCCGATGGCCCTGAAGTCTTTATCGGCAGTCCCACCGCAGGGCAGGGTCGGCAGGGGGAGGGTCACCGGAGCCAATTTGTGATG